>JAAQPG010000113.1:0-79714 GCA_013186905.1 Fusarium udum
CAGGACGTTCCTGTAAGAGGATAAAGGGCGCCTATCTAGTGGTCTATGGAAGCATTCTAATTTATATAGGAGTAACTATAGGTCTAATAGGATTATATTAAGGTAAATGATAGGGTTTTTTATAGGTTTAAGTCTACATAGCATTAGATGCCTGTAAATAGGCAGTTAAAGGTTTAGGGTAAGTTATTAGACTCTAATATAAATAGATTTCTATAAAGAAGCCTATCTTATTAATATAGGTAATAAATTTAGCTTAATCCTTTCCTAGTATAATATTAATCTCTTTATAATGCCTAAACCAGGGTATATTATAGTTAGCCTTTCTACAGAATAGTAGATATGTAGGGGATTTCCGCTTACTATAGGAGCAGGTAATATTAGTATTATTATAATAAAATCTCTTATAATATTATATAAAATCGCCGTAGCCTATATAGGCTATAATAACCTAATGCAGTTCCTTTTATAAGAGTTTCTTAAGTTCTTTTATTTATTTAAAGTTAGCTATAAGGCTAAGTTCTTTATATAAGTGTAATTACTTGCAGTACTATTAAGAAGTTAGGTTACTTCTATTATTAAAGTGTATTATATACTTTATATAGCTTTAAGTTAAGAGGAGTTATTCTTTAGATATAGTATTAGCGCCTCTTTTAGCAAGCTAGTCTGCTTATTTATTACCTAAAATATTATAGTAGCTAGGGGACCATTTAGTAGATACTCCTGCGCAGTACTGCTTTACTAGGGTGAAAAATCTAAGAAATATATATTAAAAAGAGTTAAAAGGCTTGCCTTAAAGACTATAAAGTATAGCTATATTATCTAGGTAAATAGTAATAGGATTATTAGGAAAAAGTTTAATAGCGTATTTAAGTCCCTTAACTATGCCTTTAGCTTTAGCATTAAATACTTCTACTCTGTCTAGTAGGTGGCTGCTATAATATATGCTAATATAGTTGCGGTGTATTATGTAGCTAAAACTGACTTTAATATAAGATCAGTTGTTAGTAAGGGTCTTAGAGCCGTTAGTGTAAATGATAGTATAGGTTGGTTTAATATTAGCCTCCTATTATAGAAAGGCCTCTATAGCTTCCTTCTTTGGAGGAAATGATAACTGCTAGTTAGGATATTTAGTAGGAAATAGTTAAGGCCTTAGGAAAGCCTTGGTACAGGATGTGGTGTTAGTTAGAGTTATAGGTCTTATGTTGTTGCCTCTGTTTTATAGGGGTTAGTAGTTTTCTATCCTAGTAATAAGAGGATATTACTGGTTGAGGGTATTAAGGTGTAGTGTATAGTGTCTTCTGTTTGCTTTAAGAATTTAATCTATAGGGGGGATACTTGCTTCTTTTTAAAGAGCAGTAACTAAAGTAGTCTTCTAGGTGAGAATATAGCCTCTAGCAGTAATATTAAGGATTACTTGCATTTTCTTAAGTTAGTTAGATAGGCTATATAAAACCCTTTATTAGATGCTATTAATGCATTTAGTAGCAGGGCAGGTATATCCTAGCTACTAGAGTTTACTGCTATAAAGTAGCTTAGGTATAACTATTAAGTGTATAGCCTTTTATACTAATCTTAGTAGGAGGCCTTAGTAGACCTTAGAGAGGCTATAGATATAGTTAGATATAGTGTAGGCTAGTATACTTTACTCTTTTATATAGTGCTTATAGTTAAGATTATAGTTAAGGTAAATTCCTAGCTATTTTATACTAGGTTAGGCAGTTTTAAGTGCCTTGTTATGATAGATTATAAGTAAGAGTTAGTTGTATTTGTAGGAGAAGTGTATAATCTCTGTTTTAGTGTGGGAGAAGGTGATGCTATTATCTCTTTTCTATTAGATTAGTTTATTAATGTAATCCTAGGCCTTAAGAGTAGTCTCCTTAAGTATATAGCCTTTAACCAGGATAGTGCAGTTATCTACATATCTAAATCATAATACCTAGGCATCCTTATCTAGGGTATAGATAGGTGTAGTGTATAGTATATAGAAAATTAGAGAAGTAAGTAAGCCTTATAGGAGACTGTAGGTAATCTCTCTTACTTCTGATTCTTTGCCTTCTATTATAACCTAGACTTTACATCTAGTTATAAAGGAGAGCATCTAGTTAATAAGGTTTTTAGGCTAGCCCTAAAGGTGTAATCTTTATATAAGGCAGTATCTCTGGGTTGCATTAAAGGCTCCTTTAATATCTATAGTAATAAGAGTAGTAATGGATTTTTAGTGGAATTAGGTCTTGACTTTATGAACTAGTAATTTAATAATATCTACTGTAGAATGTTTAAGGAGGGTGCTAGCCACTTAGGGTGGCATAATCTGGTTAGTTAGGTAAGACTAGGTGACTCTTTAGGCGATAAGTCTTTTAAGGCCTTTGCCTAGATAGGAGAGTAGTAAGATAGGGCGCTAGCCTTTGGCTATGCTAAGATCCCTGTTAATCTTAGGGATTATTATAATATTAGCTATTTTAAAGGATTTAGGGTAGTATCTAAGTTTTAGGTATTATTAGTAAAGTATTCTAATAAGCTTGCAAATAATAAGCTAGGCAGCTCTAAGCATTATAATAGTGATTTAATTTATGCTAGGTGTGATATTCCTAATGCTAATAGTAGTAGCTTAGGCTTTACCTAAAGAGATGTAATTATTCTATAGAATAGTTCTGTTAGGGGAGTATTATGCCTTCTTTAGTGTAAGGTCTAGCGAGAGTATAGTCTATTCTAGTAGTGCCTAGTGAAGGTAATTGCCTTTAGTAAGAGGGTTAGTATATAGGATATTGCCTTCTTTAATTAGGCAGGCTTAGAACTAAGATCATGAGGTAACCTAGCTTATAATTTTATATAGTTCTTTATCTATTTTAGCTTATTTAATTTTATCTATTTAGTATTTAGCTTTAGCTTATTGTACTATTTAGTGAAATTAGGTCTTAAGTTTTATAATATAGGTGCTTATGCGATTAACTGCATAGGCAGAGTGCTAAGCCTGGCATTTTATCTTGCAGTCCTTATTCTACTATTTCTAACCCTTATTATCCTGTCTTCTCTTATAGCTAATAACTTTAAGGGAGTTAAGGAAGGAGTTAGTAAGGAGAGTAGCTAGCTTATTATAAGACTGCTTATCTGGCAGTATAGTTAGGGTATTTATTAGGTATTTCTAAACTTTAGTTCTAAAGGCTAGGTAGCATTTCTTAGGGAAGATATACTAGCAGGGTAGAGAAGTCTACAGTTTAGTAAGGGGAATATTAGTAATAAGAGTGTAGTAATTAGAGCTAGTATAATATTAAGGAGTAAGCTTAGTCCTTAGTAGTAGGATATTACTAAAGGCAAGGTCTAGGATATTGCCCTATTTATAGGTAGGGGCTTTTAGAGAGTTATAGATCTCTAGGTTTTACGCAGTAATCCAGTCAGTAAGTGTATTCCTGCCATATTATATATTAATGCCAGGCTGCTAGGTGTAGTAGTAGGTATTAAAGTCCCTGATAAAGAGGGTGTTAGGCCTAATATCAGTTATGCTTATAAGCTTATTAAGAATATAATTATTATATGATTCTCTATATGTATTATAAATTAAGTAGCTTTAAATAGAGATTCTAATAAAGTCTCTATTAGTAAGGGCTAGGATAATAGTAGGTTTATAATTTCTATTCTTATAAATATAAGTAATAACTCTAGGCCTATTATCTATATCAGTCTATTCTAAAATAGGTAAGATTATAGTGTAAAGGTATAAGGCTTTAGTAAGGTTTTAGTTACAGTTTAGGGTATAGTAAGGTTCTTAGATAAGGATAATATCTGCATTAGCAGCTTCACTAAATGCCAGGGCATTAATATATACCCAGTCTATTTTAGTAATATTACATTATAATACGCGGAGGATAGTAAGATTATTCTTTATTAGTTCTTATTTCTATTAGATATTTATTTTAGGCCTTAATGCTAGCCTTTCTTATTTATTACTAATTAAAAATCCCCTCTATCATCAGTTTAATCACATTCCATGCTATCCAAGCTATATTCAATAGGACTTTTAAGGGTATCAGCAATCTCATTCTAGAGTTAGTTATTATTAACTTCAGGGGCTAGTTTACTAGTAGGGGAAGGAGTAGTTAGGTTACCCTCTTGTAGTTATTAGAGTGCCTCTTTATAGGTAGCTTTATTGCAAGAGCAGAGCTTAGAGGCTTTATTTATTAATAGTTATTTAAAGCGGTTATTCTGCTAGATTAGCTTAAGGGGGCAGTTATAAGAAGGTGCTTCTAGAGCAAGGCATAAAGGGCATTACAAGAGAGTAGGGCACTCTCTAATATATAGTTAGTAGCTGCACTAGTAGTATTATTCTATGGTTTATTAATATAGGTTATTATAGTGCTAGCTAAGGCAGTAGGAGTATCTTAGAGGAGTAGGTTTATATTTAAGGAATTAGGCTTTACTACTTATATTAAAAATAATAAAGGGCTTTACTTTTTCAGGTAGGGATATAATCTAGGAGGAGGTATATTTAGTGAAGCTATAGGCAGAACTGGTTTTATAGCCTTTAGTGCAGCAGATGGGCTTTAGGCTAGTAAGGCGTTTAACTTTATTATTAATTAGGTCTTTAATAGGGATAGTATATTCAAGGGAGCGGAGTTTATTAAAGATAAATAGGATAAAATAATTAGCTTACAGTTTGGATCCCTTAATATTTATAGCGTTAAGAGAACTGAGCAGTGTAAGGCGCTTATTAAGAATAGCTTATCTTGTAGTCTAGGATATTAAGGCAATTAAGAAGCTAGTTAGAACCTGATATGCTGTTTTAAGATCCTGGATTAGGATCTTATAAATGTTTATAATAATAAGGCAGATGCTTAAAGGATAGTAGTTATGTAGTTTATTTCCTTTAGGGAGTTAAATAAAGAGTCTAGTATCTAGGCTTAAGTTAACAGGAGCTTAGGATATGCTAGGAGTTATTCTATTACTTTAAATTAGGTTTTTAAGTAGTGCTAATACTTTACTATTTATCTATTAGCCTTATCATTCCCTTGCGGGTTTAATAGTAAAGGTAATAGTAGCAGCCTTATAGGACTTAGCAATTAGCTATTTCCTAGCTTACTAAGGCTTAGTCTAATCGCTCCTTCCTAGCTTTAGCCAAGTTAGTGGCTTAGTGGATTCAGGGATATCTTAGAAGGCTTTAGTAACTTAAAGTAGAAGGGCTAATATAGCAGTTTACAGGTCTAGATTGCCAGTTAGGTTATTAAAAACTTCCTTTAGTGCTTATAATACTCACTCTCTAACTACCATTCTAGCAGTCTAGCAGGTATAGAGGCTTGCAAATGTAATAGAGACTTCTAGGTAGGAGGTTTTTACTAATAAGAGGAACAGGATTAGCTTAATCTTAATTATAGTATATAGATTACTAAGGTTTAAGTATTTAGTAGTCTTAGTAAAGCTCTCTAATATTTAGTCTCTAGGTAAGGGAAAACCTTACTTTCTAGTCTTATTAAGAGGCTTAGGAGGCAATAAGTTAAAGATATTTATATTAGATAATAAGTTAGTGATAGCTCTATTAGGATAGTTTAAGATATAAGGAGCATCTAATAGTCATAAAAGAGAATTAAACTGGTTCCCTGCTAGAGCGGCGGGGAATTAGCCCTAAGCTGGCGGTATAGCGCTAGAGGAAAAAAGGGGAAAATTGACTCTATTAGTAAAAAGGGTGTAGTGCGTGTAGGTGTACTAACAGACCCATATAAAAAGAATATTTTAAAGGAGAGGTTTTAAGATCGAGAAGAGTTATGTTTCCCCAGGGAGCATCAGCGAGCAATCCCTCACCAAACCCCTCCTGGCCTATGCCTGTCTTTACTGGCCCTACCACTTGCAGCGCGCACAGGAACTGGTCAGTGACCGTTCTATGTTCACTCGTTCATTCTTCAAGCCCGAGGCTCCGATCAGGGAAGACTGGTGGAAGTTCTACTGGGACAAGGAGCAGTATGGTGGAGCACCGCCCTCTTTCTCACTGCTGCATCTCGCCTCATACTTGGATATACCCGCTTGGACAAGAGTGCTGCTAGAGCAAGACGCCGCGAAGCGTAGCTCACGCCACAGACTCGTTGCACGGAAAGATAACTACGGTCGGACGCCACTGTTCTGGGCCGCGACCCGAGGTCACAAGGACATCGTCGAGCTATTACTCAAGCACGGAGCCCCCGTGGGCTCCAAAGACCGGAGCAATATGACACCGCTGCATATAGCGGTTACAGGAGGACACAAGGAGGTTGTGGCTCTCCTTCTTGAGCATTCTGCCCCGATCGAAGCCAAGGCGAGCTATGGCGACACGCCACTGATAAGAGCCATCCAGGCCAACTCTAAAGAAATCGTCCAGCTCCTTCTGGAACATGGAGCGAGCGTTGCTGAGCTACCTATCGTCGGTTCGGACCAACAGAGCCAGCGCACGATGACCATGGAAGAAAGGGCCGAACAGCTGCTTGGGTTGCAAGAGCAGCTTTTCGCGGCCAGGTACGAGGAATCCTCGCGCCTCGTCGGGCTCACGATCAAGACACTCACCCTATCGTTCCAATTTCAGCCCATTGTCAAACTTTTCAAGTTCTATCTCGAGCACTCCTCCATTGGTCGTTGGGAAGTGATGCACGTGCTCCAGGACCTGGTCAGGAACAACAAGATTGCGAGACTGCGGAACTGGGCACAAGCCTACATCGACTTTGGTACCCAACTTGTCCAGGCAGAGGACGCAAAGAACCTCGCCATCATGACAGATCTTTCGGTCCAAGTATTCCGCGTGGTCTCCACAGGCGACCTTGAGGCTCTACTAGTGATCGGCGTCCTCGTCGGCTCAAGCGTCATACTCGCCGCGGCTGAAAAGGGATGGTGGCCGGGCGTCGACATCTCAGCACGCACGTTCGCCCAGTTTGCTGCTCTAGCGTACCATAGAGACCGAGGCGAGTTCTTGCACTACGGTGTCCGGGAATTCCTCGTCGAGTTCGACGGCTGCATCCGTGGTGGAAGAAGGTCTGAGAGCGCGGCTCGGACGGTCGTTCTCTTCAGCACGCACTTCGCCATCATTGATACCAAGGAGGCTCGCCCGATCGACTACTTTGCGACAATCATCGCAGAGTACTATGAAGGCTACGTTGGTACCGCTGACGAGGAGCGGCTCTTTAGTGATGCGACTCATGCGTGCGCTGATGAGCTTGAGATCATTAGCAAAACGCACGACTCTCACAAACTGCAGTTGTTCATCACTGCCATCCTGCAGTTTATCGAGCGCTGCTCCAAGGACACAGCCAAGGATCACTTCTTAAGCATGATACCCGCGTCGTGCCTGATACTCTGTCAACGAGACCATAAGCTTCATGAATGGCTCATTTCCCAAGCAATTCCAGAGACCATGAGTGTCTCAATATCGCAGCAGCCTGAGGTGGCCCAAAGGCGTGCGTTCAAGGCTCTTGTTGAGTGTATTATCATTGGCAAGCAATACGGGCTGTTGGATCCCGTGGATCTACAACAGAGGCTTAGGCAAAGTCCTAACATCAGTAAATATGTCAGTGTAACGATGGAGGAAATTTTGTTTTAAACTGGTCTCACAAATTGGTGCGATACTGCAAGCTACCAAAACAGAAGGATTTAATCTCTATTTGATACTTACACCATTGGGATATAATTTAGCTTTTAATTAAATTATTTATATAGCTAGGCATTGTCTTTATTAAAGCGGAACAACTTTTTGTTGAAACTAAAGGAGGCTTTCCTTGCTTGTCGGGGTTCCTCCAATTGTTATTCCATGGCACCATAGTAATACTCGCTGGGAGTCGCGAACTATGTACTATCAGAACGTACCTTAACCTCGGAGTCGCTTCAAGAAGCTTGACATCCGAGATCGGGGTTGCTCGTTTCTTGACTCTTCTGTGGCTTGGTTATGAGTGCCAGGCAAAGTAGACGGGTTCTGAGCCGGTGGATTATGCGTTGTCAGCTGCGGCGAATCATTAAACTGCGAAAATGACTTCGTAGAAACGGCATTGTGCAACATCAATCTGATCTGGTTGTCTTTCTCGGTGTCGTGAACTGGCTTGCTGTACCCGCACCGCCGAAGTTGTTGCAATATCTCAGAGTCATGGACAAAGAGTTCCCACATCTGCCTCCCCACTGGTAGGATGTTTGGATCCGCACCTTTGCTTAACAGCAATTCTACGATTCGCAGGTGGCCTTGCCTGGCAGCGCAATACAGTGCAGTTCTAATTCCAGTGTCGGTGCCATCGATATCGTGACCTTGGTCCAAGAGGAGTTCGACCAGGTCTATATTATTCTCTCGTGCTGCTTTTCGTAGGCCAGTGTGAACATCGAGACTTGGAGTATGCCAGATTGCTGAGTTTCGCATAAGTATGGCTCCCGAGTTCAATGTCGAGCCAATCTTCTGGTGTACGGCCGTTGTCGTCTCGCTCAATAAGGAGCCGGTCCCCAAGAGGTAGGCAGAGAAGTTCTCTGACCGCATCCAGATGCCTCCCCAGAACGGCAATATGCAGTGTAGACCAGCCATGATTGTCCTGCGAAAGAATGGGTAGCTCTACTTCATTTGAGAGGCAGTGGGTATTGAGCAGCGGTATAACAGCGTGGTTCCCTAGGTAGGCAATGTGGTGCATTGCTGTCCAGCCATGACATGTTGCGCTAGCCAGGTCTGCCCCGTGTTGGAGAAGCAGAAAGAATTGATGCACACCAATGCCTGCAGCACAATGCAATGGTGAAGTTCCATATGAACTCACCGCATTCACATCACCCCCATAATGAATGACCGATTTAATGAAACGCCCCCCTGCTCTATCATCTGCTGGCTCGGCATATCGGCCCTCGGTATGTGATGCTGATCCCTCAACGGCCCAGTGTAAGACGGACCACCCATCGTTATCTCGCTCGTTCACAGAGACACCTTCTAAAGTGAGGAGATCTACTACATCCCACATGCCCTGGGCAGCCGCCTGGTTCATCAGGAGAGCCTCGGAGACTCTCGGCAGCGATGGCCTTAACTTGATGAAATGCATAGCCAGGGCGCGCTGGCCAAGGTTGATTGCCCATCCCACAGCAGACGTACCCCGTGAATCGTCGTACTTGTCCGCCGGATCAACCCCAAGTGATTCCAGCTTATCGATTGCGTCTAAGTGTCCGCTGACGGTGGCCCATAGTAGTGGCGTGAATTCATAATCGTCGCGCATATTGATTGGGGCTCCAGCTTGAACCAGCAAGCTAATGCTTTCAACAAAGCCTACTCTTGCCGCTTGGTGCAGTGGCGTCAAGCCATTTTCGTCTTTGGCACAAATCACCTCGAGATCGGAAGATTCTAGCAAAAGCCTCATTATATCTGGCTTGTGGTAAAGAGCAGCATAATGAAGAGGCTTCTTGCCACGAGACCTATCACTTCTAGTGACAAGGTGCATCAAATCCCGAACTCGCTCCACGTCGTCGCATTGAATCGCATGGCGAAGTGCATCGAGGTCCATTGGCTGGTGAATGTCTTCAAGATCAAGGTTTTTAATCGAAGAAGTGATGCTTTCCTTGATATCGCCAGCCTGGTCGTCTCCTGCAGTATCTGAGAAGTTTAATTCATCATCGTCCATGATACTGCACATAGACCCACGTAACTTTGTATTGCCATCATCTCCAATTAATATGTCACTGTCGAAGTCGCTGGCCTCTGTCTCGCCGTCATTGGGGAGTTTCTGCAGCGCAAGCAGGGCAAGCTCCTTCATGTGTGCAGCAACGTGAGAATGCAGATTGTCGTAGGAGAAAATTCCATAACGGTCAGCCTCTTCAGATGGGACAAAGTCATCACCAAAGGGACACTCGTGTATTTTGTCCTGGAATGGCCTCCGTGCTGCTTCACTCAATGTCCGGACGTGAGCTTCGGGAACACCGTGTTCATCGTAAGAGTGCTTCTGGAATTGGGTCTCGTCTCTGAAGATCATCGGCTTGTGAGAAGGAGCTCTGCATTCCCACGCGATTCCGTGTGAGTTCTGCATATGGCTTATCCACGCTTTGGATGATTCGAAAGTCAATGGATCGTGACCCTGTCGACATGAATCCGTACATGCAGTGAAGAGGCAAATGAATGGCTCTAGATCCCTAATCACATGGGTTCTGTTGGCAGTTAGTCGTCGCACCGTAATAGAAGAGGAAAATATTTGCGCACCTCCAGATGTTGGACTTGTTAGGTCCCTTGAATTCGATGATCACACCACAATAAGGACATTCATTCTGTTGCGGAATGGGTGGAAAAGACAGCTCGTTGTTCACCAACACGGACTTTGCTCGAGGGACCTCCGTTGTGGACTTTGCATACAGCGCCCCGATCTCAGTCTGCCGAGCGGTGGTAGCGTAAGTTAACGGAGCGGTTGGATAGTCCTGCCGACCAGGTTCCTCGTTGCTGACTTTAATTTTTGGGGTTGCCTCTGGAGCGAACCGCACAGTTCTTGGCTTCTCCGGAATCTTGGGCAGCGGCAGTTTTATTTGACCCGCTTGCGGGTGTTCAATGCTTAAAGCAATACGTCTCCGATGCAGCCGCTGATAAGAAAGTCGCCGAAGTCGCAGAACATTTGCTTCGATTAGGGCGCAGCGAAGCGACTCTGGGGCCTCAGGGAATCGGAAGCGAATATAACAGTCGGTGTACAAGCGCAGCTCATCAATAGCACGCTGTGTTTCATCATCCAACTGATAGTCCTTTAGCTTTTGTGCTCTCGAGGTCTTTGCGGACTTTCGAATCGCATTAGACAATCGAAATAGTCGCGTCACGGTGCCACTGATAGTGTACGTGAGGAGGGTAGTGTTTTTGTCGGCTTGGTCTTCGTCACTGTCTGTATCGCTGGCGTTATCATCACTCCCGACCATGTGCGCCTGGTCTGAAATGGATATGCGCCGCTTCTTTCTGCTCGGAGTTGGTGGCGGCTCGTCGATCGGTTTTACTATAGCAGAAATGACCGTTAAACCCCATCATTCGAGTACATATTGAGTAGCTTTGGGTCTACTTACACTCCACGAGAGAATTGTAAATCACATCTAGAAGCTGATGAAGAATATCGACAATGTTCGGACTGTATCTGAGCCTGAAATCCAGAGAGATGTTCGGCGGCCCAAAGACGTCCATATTGGAAGCCCATAGCGTAAACCGCGCTAACTGGTCATCCATTATTGTTGGATCGGGGACAATGTTGGGCAAAGCCATATTCTTCTGGAAGATTTCGGTGCATTTTAGGGCATGCTCGGCAATCGTAGGTCCGGAGATATCCTGGAGAAAGACATCCTCTGGCTTATCCAGATCCATGGGGGCAGATTGTGCCATGATGGTCAACCTGCCAAGCAGCGAGGGCTTGCTGGAGGTTCACGATTTCGGATTATGGAGTATGTCTTGTGTGGCTTGCGACGGTCAAAGAATCCGGACCTCTTCTGCCTTTGAGGCCTACGAGGGGGTTTTGCTGTATGGTCACCCAGCGCAAAGACCCAACTGCCTCGGTGATGTCCATCGAGCGGCAACAACCAACAGCTTACAACATCCAGGCCGCGCTGTCATTGGTTGATTTGAGCGGGAAGACCCTTGTTAGGCGCTCAACGGGAAGAGCGGGGCGACTGATAGCCCGAGATTTGGCACTGTCGCTAGCAGCAGACCCTGCTTCCAAGCGCGCGCTAATGGAACCATATTGCGAAAAATCTCGGGCTTCCATCGAAATACGCGGATCTTCTCCCGAAGCCCAAAAACAAACCAAAAGAGTGAAATCAGCTACGATCGGGCTCACAGTTTCCATCGAAGCCATGGCGACATTCACAAAGACTTACTTTCTCTGTCCCACCACTGAGTTCATTCAGGCGCCTCCTGCTGGTCCGTTACGGCTAGGCTCCATACTTCGGTCCACAGCGACACCCCAGTATCCTCTCAATGGCACCCATATTATTCCTCTTCCACAGGACCCTTCTTCTATTGTAGAGACCGCTTGGAAGAAAACAGTCTCGGCCGAAACGGGGATGGGACTCGGCGTTTATGCACAATTCCTACAACTCGGTCTTGGTCCCGAAGCCAGTGTCGATCATTCCAGCCAAGCGTCGAGCGTCTTTGCATTTGATTCCATGACAACGGTGTCTTTCGACCCAGAGCCGGAGTATGTCAAGGAAGCAATCAAAGCGCCTGCTGTGCAGGCCTACCTAAGAGAGCCGAAGCAACGCTTCGCTCCTGTCGTCTCACTCTACGTCGTGACCGGCTTGAAGCTCGTCAAAGGCGCAAACATCAAGTACTCGACATCGAGCGGCACTGACGTCAAAGCAAATATCGGCATCAACGTGGCCCCTCTCGGCCTGACCATTGGCCCGAAAGGCCACTGGACGAAAAAGAGTGATGATGAAACCGAGTTCAGCAGGGAGTCTGAATTTGTTTTCGCGTTTCGCGTGAAGCGGCTCAAGTTCGGACTTGGAAGAAAGCTGGAGGCAGAAGGTTATACAAAAGGTGCATTCCTGACGACTGGGAAGGGAGATGACAACGAGCAGGAGGCTTGTCTGATGGACGACGTTGATGGCTCTTCTTGCGCAAATGCTAGTTTTGTAAGTGATGCTACTGAAGGCGAGAACGTGTACTGCGTTCCTACATGATCTAGACTGGTCTTGCTGGATATCTTGACGGACACATAACGACAGGCTTTCTCTGAGTCAACATATTATTGAGAACCTTATTCGAGTGACCATTTTCCTTCTGGTTAATTACTGTAACATCTCGCCCCTGATTTGCTTGATTCTGTTATATACATCCTCCCTTGATGGTCCCATATTCGACAGAAAGAGTGGCGGTATGTAGTCATAAGAATCGTATTTGTTGCCTTTCCTCATGCTCTTGAGCACAGCTTTCATAAAGTCAAGATCCTTAAGCCACCATCCAAGCCGGTCGGAATCGAAAGGTACATCTTTCTCGTGCTGCCTCACAAGAGAGAGGAGTGAAGCAGCAGCCCCAGCGGCGATGGGCGTCGCTACCGATGTCCCGGACATGACACGCATGTCCTCGTTGTGACCACCTATGCCAACTGGCCAATGGGACTCGACATTTTCCCCAAGGAGGCAGAAGTTCACATCATCCTCTTCAGCAATCGGATTAAAACCGGAAGGTCTCCCGTTCGCGTCGGATGAGTGTATACAAAATACCCCACTATCTTGGGCTGGGAAAGCTCGACCGTGGTTTGCCCCGTCGTTTGACGCCGCCGCGAACATCAGTGTTCGGTTCATTCTTGCATTCTGTATTGCTTTCATCATACCTTCATCGAATTCCCGGATTCCGAAGGACATGGAGACAACATCCACCTTCCACTCAGATACGGCGTGGTTAATAGCCTTGCATAGTGTTAGTCTAAGAGCCAAAGAACGGTGCACACCCTCAAGCTCTATCCGTGCCATAAGATATGCGCAATACTGCTGTCAGACTTACCTTTGAGATGGCGCTATAGCTGTCGCGACCTAGCGTTGCTTGGTTCGCGATTCTGGCTATATAAATCTCCGTACACGTGGTGGCAACCTTGAGGAGAAGACCAAGTGCATGGGTGCCGTGTCCAATTTCATCCCGGCACTCCAGCTCATTCTGTCCGGCAACAAAGTTCTTGAATCCCTTTATCCGTGGATCAAGGAGTCCTTCGTTGGTTCTCACGGACTGAAGGTTAGGGTCGAAACCAGAGTCCAATATTGCTATGCGCACCGGCCCATCAGCGCCAGACGCGGCGGGTTGCGTCCCATGATTATAGCGATCAACGTACTCATAGATCTTCATCGCCATTGTATCTATCCACCGATTTGATAATGCTTTTCTTCAAGATTTATCAGTTCGCGCAACACGAAAGCGCTTCGGAAGACAACTTACTCTTGCACAGATGCCATTTGATGGCTTGCATCAAAGAATTGCAAGCTTTGAGGAGCTTCCATAGGTATGTAATAGCGAGGTAGGCCGGGATTCTGCACCGTGCTGTACCGACTGGCTGTCTTTTGCAGATCTGAAGACGGTAGGATCACGGGAGGTTCTGAAGCAGCCTTGGTGACTGGCTCGCGCCTAGCCGTATACTGTCGGATGACCTCGCATCCATTCCTACCCCAACAACGCTGGTTTTCTTGAGCACTCAAGCTATGCAAATTTTCTAAGCCTTTCTGCCACGTGTTGCGAATCTCGGATTCGAGTCTCTTCACGACGTTCTGGTAGAACAGCTTTTGGACGCCGGCGGATTCAAATGTTGTATACTCTCCGGCCGGTAGGTATTCCCATTGGAGGCATGCCTTTGTGGCAAGGTAATACTCTAGCCCAGCGTCGACTTCGAGTTCTTTAAGGACTTCTAGACTGGTATAGTAAGCGCTGTTGACAGTCTGGCTAGCGTCTTGGTCGTCTTGCCAAGCCTCTATGGGTTTGCAATAATGAAGCTCGCATAGCAAGATACCAAGAGCGAGCACGCTAGCGTTAGGATGAACCATATGCTTAGCAGTGTCCATCTCGGCTTCATCTTCCCTCGCCATTCCTCTATTTGGCATGGCAACAGGGACTCGCTTCATGTCCAGAAAAGGTTTTGTAATATCTGGAAGACTTTCTTCCTCCAGTGGCTGGAAGAACTGTATATTTGAATGATTAAAGGTCGGTTGTACCCAAGGTGTTTCAAGGAAGGGGAGCAGCGCCGTTGCAAGGACAACAGCAAGTATTCGCTTTCCCCTGTGTGGCAGAACCGAGGTTCCTCCAGTCAGCTCCTGTTGGCGTTTGAAAAGAGCAGATAGTGACACCATCTGCGGATGGTGAGGGTCCCCAAAGACTTTTGGCTGTGGACGAAGCCTCTTGAACATTCCATTCTCAAACTTAAGATGCAAGCAAGTTTGTTGATCTATTGACTCTGTGATAGTCTGACAGATATGCACGAAATCAGACAACTCACTAGACGTGATCTCTGATTTTTGCCCATGTACGTCGACTGTCTCGTCCCTACACAAATCGCATTGGTCAATGGGTTATCTTCGCGAATGAGGCACTTACTTGATCGTGATCTTTGCTTCCTGCAGTGAGACCTGTAGCAGCGATTTCACGCCAAAAAAGACTTCGAATGACGTCTCTAACGGCGAGCTTTTACTCGGTGGAGGCAACGAGAGCCTGACGCTCAAGCGCGAGCATTTCCGACATACACACGTCCAGTGTGTTCGCAGTCCCTGATATAGTGACATGGACTGTTTTCTCGCTCGGATTGCAAAGTCTGCTTCTGGCGCGTTGGCATCATCAACAGCGTCAGGATTGTCTCGAACGATTATGCGGCGTTTCTTCGTGACCGCATCCATATGTCGGAACTCTTCGAGGAGAGGGTCCTGGTCTCGCTTTCGTTTGCTCAAAGTAATTGCTGCGTTCAACGGTCGACCTCCCAGTCCATCATCCTGTTGTAGGATTCGGTTGGCCGCTTCGAGGTTCGGGTACAGTGCCCCTTGGTTAAAGTTCTATCTCATTCTGCATCAGTGATGGGAATCCGTTGGCTGGGATCAGGTAACTGACAAAGTTGGCATCCTGGTCCTGTTTGACCTGTACGTAATTATTGAGCCTACGCAATGCATTGGCTTGGTCCGGTGGATCGAGACTTTCAAAGTCTTGGTCCTCGTACTGTATATAAGCATCCGTCCGTAACCAAGCGTGTCGCGCCTGCGATTTTGCCGTCTGAGGAGTTGATTGTTCTGGCGACCAACTTGCTACGTAACCCATTATCCTCCTGAACAAGCTGGCTTCTGTGTTCTGGTTCATAGTGGGCGCAATGTAATCGTAATCTTTACACTCTGATGAGTTGTGGCAAACGTCCCTTGGGTCAAGTTGGAATGGAATCATGTAATCGAGGCGATCAACCCGTTCTGCGCCAGGCGCCTTAGGGATGGGGTCTTCCCGAGCCGTCTCGCCTACCCCTGGCTAGGAAGTTTGTTGGTTATTACCTCAGGAGCCAACCTACCGTAAATTCTCATGAAATTCATCACAGCTAGCGTCCACGCCACCTGTCATGGGTTAGGTGAGTTATCTGATTGGATTAGATTGAGTTCATTCATTCATTTATTCATTTAGTCGGCAAATGTAATCATCATCCCGCAGGGAAAGATCTAAGCCACTCAGTCAAAATAACACATTAGCCTTTTCTCTCTTTCAGGTAGAATAGACTCTGTTTTTCCTGTTCCTAATATCAACTCTCAATAAATAAGCCATTAGATATATAGTTTTATCTATGATTGAGTAAACAGGTTAATTTGGAAGAATGAAATTCTGTAGAGGCTGTTTTTAGCTTCTTGAAGATCTGACCTTTGAAGGGAAAGGTGTTCTGTTGTAAGGGTGTGAGGCTTGCAGTAGCTTGTAAAAAACGTAAGCTAGCCGTGATGAATTTCGTGAGAATTTACGGTAGCCATCTTCAGCTTACACACACGACTGTTTCTGAAACGACCCTCGCCTAGAAACCTCTCTTTTAGCCAATCGCAGTCGTCCATATTCCCCCTCTACACTTCAGCTGTATCGGCTAACCGCCGAGGCGCTCAGGCACCCACAACGGGATCGCGCCTCGCCTAGCTCCCTTTCATCCCTACTCCCTCAGCGAATGCTCAAGGCCTTGACCCTCCTCCTACACCACCGATATCTTCACCGAACAACTCCTCTGATCAAACGAGGAATCAGCACGACCTAGAGCAACTGCGCGCAGTCATTATGACCGGGCTAGATACTGTTAAAAAACGCCGCGCGCACCCTCAGAACCTAAACGGCGCAAAGCAGCCAATGGCTAATCCATCACCCACAACACGGACCGTCACATGGCACGATATTCCCGAGTGGCGGCGAGACAACAAGTACATTCTCGCTGGGTACCGCCCGTTGGAAGCAGACTATTTGCAAGTTGTCAAAAGTCTCACTTTCTTGCACAATGAGACCTGCAACGTGTATACCCATTTGATCGGTGCTGTGTTACTGCCACTCTTTGCGGTCACTATTCTCCGAACTATATATGGGCCACAGTATATTGACGTCACAAGAACCGATTTTATCATGTTCAGTATCTTCTTCTGTTCCGCCGAGAGCTGCCTGATCTTCAGCGCTGTATATCATCTTATCGGAAGTCATTCACACGAGGTGGAGCAATTCTGGCACCGGATGGATTTGCTAGGGATCGTTATTGTGACCGTTGGCACATTTATCCCCGGGATCTACTATATCTTCAATTGCGAGCCATTTCTACAGAAGATTCATTGGACTATTGTTTGCCACCCAAGCCACTCAGTCACATCCTCGGCTGTGAGAGGGTGTGACAAGCCTTAGAAGCATGCTGACCAACTCATTAGGTCGTTCTTTGCGGATCTGCCACGGCCGCTCTCATCTCCATACCCAAGTTCAGGACGTTGAGATGGCGTAAGGTGAGGGTCGGCGCCTACGTGGCGCTCGGTGCTTCCGCTTTTATCCCTTTGTTGCACGGCGTACAGGTCTATGGGCTAGAATATATGCTAGAGTATTCCGGCATGAAATGGTATCTTGTCGAGCTCCTTCTGTACGGAGGGGGCTGCGGCCTTTATGCAGTACGAACATCTTATTCTCCCTTCTCTCGGCCTTTCTATGTTGAGTGAGAGCCATTTCTGACCTGGGAGTGCAGTTCCGAATCCCTGAGCGCTTTGCACCAGGCCATTTCGACATCTGGTTCAGCTCACATCAGATCTTCCATGTGTCGATTCTATGCGCCATGTACGTGCATACAATTGCGCTGACGCAGGCTTTCACGGCATGCCATACGTTGGACATCTGCCACATTCAATCTGTTCATCAATCTAAGGGGAAAGACTTATAACGGCCGAGGCGCAGGGCCAGTAAGAAGATGCGAGTATGTCTATGTCAAATTAGATCGCCAGGAAGGCACTTTGTCTTCGAGGGTGATAAGCCCACCGGATGAACTCTTCTGATGCAGTACATCAAGTGTGCCTTATCGGAATCTAAGGGGGTTAGGAATTCAGTTGCCAGTCAGCCAGTGGGATCTAAAGGAACACTTCACCTCAATCTATGATAAGATTGATTCTACCTCCATACATACATACCTACCTAAACTGAATAACTGGAATGGGTGAGCGTGCCGGGGAACGCAAGAAAACTTAGGATACCCAAGTGATAAAAATATTTAGGTAATTTAGCTCAAGTTTAGGGGACTGCTTCCCAAGTTTATTTTGGCACCCTCTTTTTGAGTCTTTGAGTTTTTCTGCTCCCTGAGGGCGCGTTTATTGACCAATGGTCCCTGCTATTCAGCACACGTTAGATCTCCATGCCTTTAGTACTCCGTAGTTAGTCGGAATTATAGAACCCTGCCGCCCTCAGGGAGCAGGAAAATATCAGGCCCTTAGTGTAGGGTGTCAAAATAAACTTAGAAAAGAGTCCCCTAAGCTTAGGCTAGATTTACCTGAATATTTTTATCACTGAGGGTTAAGGTCCTGAGTTTTCTTTCCTCCCCTACCTTAGCCAGCACGCCATAACCTGCAGACCCTGCAGGGGCCACACTCCCTAACCCACAGCCACACCGACGTCACCCCTCGTTCCACCAAACCATCTTACACGATACCCAGCGATAAGAAACTCAAACAAACAGAACAAACTTTTGTCAACAAAAAAAGACTCGCCCATCGGGGTTGGAGCAACCATGTTGTCAAGGTTTTTCAATCAGGCGTATGCCGCCGCCATGTCGTCCCGCGGAGAGTACCAACCCCTCCCAAACAACGATGAACCGGAAAACAACACCAACACCATGGAGGGACAAGAGGCCAGAGCTGAGAATTATCGCGATGCAGCGGCTATGCTGCTCATCAAAATGGGCCGTTCGCCAGATGAGCAGATCACCATTTCACCAGCTGACGATGCCCGGATTCTACGGCGTATTGACATTGCGTTGCTCCCCCTCATGCTCTCGGTATACTTCCTCCAGGCGCTAGACAAAGCAACATTATCATATGCCTCAATATTCGGGCTTATCGAAGACACCAAACTCGAAGGCGATCAGTACTCATGGCTCGGCAGTATTGTGTATCTCGCGCAATTAATAATGCAACCGCCTCTCGCACTCGCATTGGTCAAGTTGCCCATTGGAAAACTCACGAGCGCCATGGTTCTGGCGTGGGGAGTCACGCTTGTTCTCATGACTTGGGCGAGTAATTTCAAGACGTTGATGGTTGCGAGATTCTTTCTGGGTGCATTTGAAGCGAGTATTGGACCGAGCTTTATTGCGATCACGCAGATGTGGTGGAGGAGAAGGTATGTTTGACGGGTTGTGGTGCGGGATGGTACTGATGGTTTGAAGAGAGCAGACGTTGAGAATTGGATCGTGGTACTGTATGAATGGGTTGACGTGGGTGGTGGGTATAATGTTCTCGGTTGATGGTTTGAGCTAATACTTTACAGCTTGGAAGTCTCATTACTTATGGGCTTGCACGTATTGATTCCAAGATGAAGCCCTATCAGGTACACCTCAATGCCTCTATTACATGTCGCTGGACTAACACCAGTAGATCATCTTCCTCTTCTTCGGCGCCATCACAGTCGGAGTGTCCTTCGTCATGTTCTTCTGGATGCCCGACTCACCCACCGAAGCCAAATTTCTCACCGACGAAGACAAGATCATTGCAATCGAGCGTCTTCGCAACAACCAAATGGGTGTCATGTCTCGGGAGTGGAGGATGTCTCATGTTGTTGAGACACTGAAGGACCTCAAGACATGGTGCTGGGTTGCAATGATATTTTGCATCTCCGTACCTTCAAACGGCATCTCGACTTTCGGACCTCTGATCATTAAGTCATTTGTGTCGGATCCCTTTGAGACGATGTTGTTCAATGTACCTGTTGGGGTTTCGCACATCATCGCTGTGTCGGCGAGTGCTTATATCGCCATGAAGTGGAAGCTCAAGGGCCCGGTTATCGTTATGCTGTGTATACCTCCCATCGTTGGGTGTGCCATTATGTTGCATTTTGAGCATAATCTTGAGAACAAAGGGGTTTTGCTGGCTGGCTATTTCTGTTTGTGCACATACACTGGCATCAGTGAGTATCCTCCCATCTCTCGTCAGACTTCATCTAACAAATTTTAGCACCCTTGCTTTACTCGTGGTCATCACAAAACACAGCTGGCGACACAAAGCGCAAGTCTACGTCAGCACTCATCTTCATCAGCGCCTCAGCTGGCAATATCGTCGGTCCTCTCCTCTACTCCCCCGACGAGGCACCAGCCTACACCCGTGGTCTTCGCTCCAACCTTGCACTCTATATAGTCGTTATCGCTCTCGTAGTGGTAACTTCTCTGCACCTCACCCGATTGAACCGCCTTCACAGCCAACGCCGAGTCGCGCTTGGAAAGAGTGCCGTGCTTGTGGATCGAAGTCTTGAAACCGCGGAAGAGGCGGAGAGGATAGAACACATGGAGAGATCATTGCGTGGAGGGGTACTGCGTGAAGCAGAAAACAATGAGGATGGTAGGGTTGCCGAGGCGGGAGATTTGGAAGGGGATAGGGCGGCTCGGAAGGATGAAGATAAAGGGTTTGGTGATATCACGGATTTGGAGAATGAGGATTTCTTGTTTGTGTTTTGATACCCTGGTAAAGGACTATTCAATGACGTTACGAGTTCACATAGAGGCACAAAGATTCAGTATCACAATTTACATCTTTTTTTGACATTTTAAAGTCAGCAATATTGAAGTAGTTGCGCTATTCTAAGACTGATCTGCCAAGCTGCCAATGCCGTTCAGTCCCGTCTTCTGGTGCGTTGTCTAGCTCATGCATTTACCCCAGCTGCCCAGGCGTCAGGGCGCAAAAAAGACTGGGGAAGCTAAGCATAGGCACTAAAAATAAGCTGTCAGTAGCTTGCCAATATGCATTTGCAAGTGCCTCATTATTTCTGTCGCTCA
Organism: Fusarium udum; assembly: GCA_013186905.1. Lineage (NCBI taxonomy): Eukaryota > Fungi > Ascomycota > Sordariomycetes > Hypocreales > Nectriaceae > Fusarium > Fusarium udum. Next base: position 20,889 of record JAAQPG010000113.1, read on the forward strand.
TCATCTAATTCTTCCCCTAGCCAGGCACACAACAGCATTGCCACGATTTAGCACCGCCACTCTTGGCCCCAAACCAAGTCAAGCCGCAGATGACGACGCAAAAACATGGATTGGAAGTTGGACATGAAGAGCTGAAACTGGTCAGTGAGTGAATTGCTGAGTAAGAGACTTGGATGCCTCCACGTTTCTTATATCTGACTATTTGTTTGCTACATCCCCAAAACCTCATCAATTCCCCTCATTATTTACTTGTTCTTTGAAGCTGAAGTGATTCCCCACATTCAGCCCCTCCAAGTGCCCCTCCATCATCACGGATATTCCACAGAGACCACGAGCTGGGCATTGTACCTGGTCAAGTGTCCTTCTTATAGCCTCCGTTCTCACTGTATTCATCGCAGTATTGTTATCAAGTACTTTTACATCTATTACTTCAATCAAAATGGGTGGTGGTCCTGAAGGTTTCCGCACCGTCGCTTACTTTGTCAACTGGTATAAAACTACCCTGCACCAAGATATTGAACTCAGCTAATGAGAACAGGGCCATTTATGCCCGAAAGCATCGTCCTCAAGATCTTCCGGTTGAGAACCTCACACACGTTCTCTACTCTTTCGCCAATGTCCGCAGCGACTCTGGCGAAGTGTAAGTCTCACCCAACTCTCATCTCAATGCAGCCCCGCTAACATGATCAGCCATCTCACCGACTCATGGGCCGATACCGACATTCACTGGGATGGTGACTCCTGGAATGACCAAGGCACCAATTTATACGGCTGCATGAAGCAGCTGAACCTCCTCAAGCGTCGTAACCGCAACCTCAAGGTTCTTCTCAGTGTTGGAGGATGGACCTACAGCAGCAACTTCAAGGCTCCTGCCAGCACACCCCAAGGACGCGATACCTTCGCCAAGAGCTGCGTTGACCTTCTCAAGAACCTCGGATTTGACGGTATCGACATTGACTGGGAGTATCCTCAGAACGCAGATGAGGCCCGAGACTATGTTGAGCTGCTTGCTGCTGTTCGACGTGAGATGGATGCTTATTCCCAGACTTTGAGCCAGCCTTATCATTTCGAACTGACCGTTGCTTGCCCTGCTGGTGCGACAAACTTCCAGAAGCTTGACATCCGCGGCATGGATCGATATCTCGATTTCTGGAACCTCATGGCCTACGACTATGCTGGATCTTGGGACTCTGTTGCCGGCCACCAAGCGAATCTGTACCCATCTCCCGACAACCCCCAATCAACACCCTTCTCTACATCAGCTGCCATCGACTTCTACGTTCGCAGTGGCGTATCCCCCGGAAAGATCGTTCTCGGCATGCCCCTCTACGGCCGAGCTTTCCAGAACACCGACGGCCCAGGCCGACCCTACCAAGGCACCGGCGAAGGAACCTGGGAGGCCGGTGTCCACGACTACAAGAAACTTCCCCTCGAGGGCGCTACAGAGTATGGGGACAGAGGATGCTGCGCAAGCTACTGCTACAACCCCCAGACACGAACCATGGTCACATACGACACACCGCGAGTTGCCTGGGACAAGGCGGAGTATGTCAAGAAGTGGAAGCTCGGTGGTGCAATGTGGTGGGAGAGCAGTGCGGACAAGACTGGTGATCAGAGCTTGATCACGACTGTTGTGAACGGGTTTGGTGGACAGGGTGCGCTTATGAGGCAGGATAATTGCATTGAGTATCCTGCGAGCAAGTATGATAACTTGCGAAATGGGTTCCCAAACAATTGAGGCGAAGTGGACTTGGTGGGTCAAGTTGTTAGATGAGCGTTGAGATAGGTTGACGCCCACTTACAATGAGACAACATAACTTAAGTAAACGAACAGTATGAATAAATCACGGCCTCAAGAAGAATCAATAAAACACAGTATTAAGTTTACAAATACTTCTGCATGCCTCATCTCATAAAGGCTCATCAATCGATGCAGCCCATTCACGTGACCAATCACTAGCCACACCAGCCTCAACTGGTCCGTGCGCAAGCTGCCAGAAAATTTCCACCTGGAAAAAAAGTGTGAAAATCTTAAGCCTCGAGCCATCACCAAACCCATTCGACGCGGAATCATTCCCAATTGCGGCACCGGCAGGGAACGACAAGATGTCGCACATCGACTACGCTCTATACGAATCGCCCGTGGGCTATGCCCTCTTCAAGGTGGTGCATCAGCAGGATGCCGTGGGCCTGAAACTGAAGGAGACTCAGGCCGCCACCAACGACCTCGCCAAGTTTGGCAAGATGGTCAAGCTGGCCAACTTCAGCCCTTTCAGGTATTTGCAACTCGGGTGTGCGATGCTGATGGATGCGCGATAACTGACACTTAAAAAAAGGGGTCACGTCGAGGCTCTTGAGAACATTAACCTCGTCACTGAGGGTATCGTCTCGGACTACCTCAAGTCTGTCCTCGAACTCAACCTCCCCCAGACCAGCGGCAAGAAGACCAAGGTTGTCCTTGGTGTTTCCGAGAAGAACCTTGCTGGCGCGATCAAGGGCCTCTTCCCCGGCCTCGAGTGCGAGACCGCCGATACCTCTGACATTGTCGGCGACGTTATTCGCGGTATCCGACTCCACGCCGACAAGCTTCTCGGCGGACTCAAGTACGGCGATGTTGAGAAGGCCGGTCTGGGTATGGGCCACGCCTACTCCCGTGCCAAGGTCAAGTTCAGCGTCACCCGCAACGACAACCACATCATCCAGGCTAGCGCGACCATCGACTTCCAGGACAAGGGCGTCAACCAGTTCTATATGCGCGTTCGCGAGTGGTACGGGTGGCACTTCCCTGAGCTGATCAAGATTGTCTCCGACAACTACACCTACTGCAAGCTTGTTCTGGCCATTGGCGACAAGAAGAGCTTGAACGATGACAAGCTCCACGACATTGCCGCCCTCGTTGGTGAGGACGGTGAGAAGGCCCAGGCCATCATTGACGCCGCCAAGGTTTCCATGGGTCTCGACATCTCTGCCGCTGATCTTGAGATTGTCCACGGCTTCGCTGAGGCTGTTGTCAAGCAGGCCGACAACCGCAAGTCCACCTCCGCCTACCTCGAGAAGAAGATGTCCGACATCGCCCCCAACCTGCATACTCTCATTGGCACTCCCGTTGCCGCCCGCCTCATCTCTCACGCTGGTTCTCTGACCAACCTCTCCAAGTACCCTGCCTCTACTCTCCAGATTCTCGGTGCCGAGAAGGCTCTTTTCCGTGCGCTCAAGACCAAGAGCAACACCCCCAAGTACGGTCTCATCTACCACAGCAGCTTCATTGGCAAGGCTGGTCCCAAGAACAAGGGCCGCATCTCTCGATACCTCGCCAACAAGTGCAGTATGGCCAGTCGTATCGACAACTTCTCCGAGGAGCCCTCAACCCGCTTCGGTGAGGCTCTCAAGCAGCAAGTCGAGGACCGATTAGAGTTCTACGCCACTGGCAAGAAGCCCGCCAAGAACACCGATGTCATGGTACGTGTATTCGAAGCGCAATGACTGATCAATGCTAACTATTTCACAGAAGGGTGTTATGGACCTCCTCGACGACGGTGACAATGCTGGCTCCGACGAGGAGATGGCTGACGCTCCTGAGCCCGATTCCAAGAAGTCCAAGAAAGACAAGAAGGAGAAGAAGGAAAAGAAAGAGAAGAAGGACAAGAAGGAGAAGCGCAAGAGGGATGAGGAGGAAGCCGAGCCCGTGAAGGAAGACGGCGAGAAGAAAAAGAAGAAGAAGAGAAAGTCCAAGGCTGCGGATGACGAGTAGAGCTCTTCCTATTGTTTGAGAGCGTCTGGTTTATGCTGTCACCTCGACAGAGCGTTCCAGGAACACGGATAATGGGAGATGCATCTTCAGTCATGATAGACGTTTGCGCAAGGGTAAGTCGGACTCTGGTTCAACGTCTCCCGCCCCAGCAAAAGTCTCCTCGCGCGGAGTCTCACACGACTCGCTCCCAACAGAAGCGCCGTCATGGCGAAAAGCGATGGGACGGTGGCGGGAGACTTTTGCTTCCAGGGCCCTTGCGCAACTGTTTGAGGAGTTTTTGTAGGATCTTGATCTCTGGCTTATGGCTTTTGGGCGTTTGAGGGCATTTGGCTTGATTGTAAAAGACTGTTTTTCACTACGAGGGAAAACTCATACCCTTTGTTTACAAAAACATGCAAATTCACTGAAGACTGCGTTTATCGTGACGGGAGTGTGAACGTAGGCCATGGACAGTTGTGTGTATATGATATCGCGGTGTGGATGAAGACATCATGGCCAGTGTTGGACAGAAAGACAGATCGAATAGTGCAGCTGATTGAGTGACATTCATGATGACTGTTGTATGCTATCCAAGAACATCTGCTGTACTCTCGCCTCATCCATGTCGGATTGCTTGGTGTTGACGACGGGCCCCACCAGGGCAAACGAGGCTCTGGCGAGATGAAAATTTCACCAGTGGACACCAAGAAATTCATGCGAGGCTGCGAAATTCAACTGATAAGAACTGATATGAAATGAGCGATTACAAGGGTCTTCGCAATGAGTTTGGGGTGTTGTAGAGCAGGTCTCGATGGGTCGCACAAATGACACCAGACTGCGAATTTGGGTGAAGGTTTAAGTGGCAAATCACCATGACAGGCAGACAAACATGTTCAGATTCAAGCAAAGTCACAGGGGAGAACAGGTTGTGTGATTTAACAAGTTTATCGTCTCAATCAAGCATGCATTATCTCAGAAACCGGATGTGCTTTATGCTACAGAAGCCCGTCAACGCCCGTTTTTGGCACCCAATCCGATCCGTCATCAATCCCAATTCAAATCCCTTGGTCATGCATTTATTGCTTGTCGAAGACGTAGGTGAGGTGGCAGCGACCACAGTACTGGCGGTCCTGCATGGCAGCCATGAAGACACCAGCGCCGCACTAAAGAATCAGTCAGTCTCAATCCTTGACACAGTTTATGGGTATAGGAAACTTACGGTGTCGCTGGGGCACTCGCGTCGAAGTCGCTCGATCTTACCATCGGAGTCGACCTTGTAGTACTTGAGGACAGCCAGCTTGGTCTTCTTGCGCTTGTGCTTGATCTTCTTGGGGGTAGTGTAGACCTTCTTCTTGCGCTTCTTGGCCATACCACCACGGAGGCGGAGGACCAGGTGGAGGGTGGACTCCTTCTGGATGTTGTAGTCGCTCAGGGTGCGGCCATCCTCGAGCTGCTTGCCAGCAAAGATGAGGCGCTGCTGGTCGGGGGGGATGCCCTCCTTGTCCTGGATCTTGGACTTGACGTTGTCGATGGTGTCGGAAGACTCCACCTCAAGGGTGATCGTCTTCCCCGTGAGGGTCTTGACGAAAATCTGCATCTTGCCTAACTGAGACGGTTAGAATCCAGGTTCTCAAGTGTGAAGCACCATGTTTCCGGCTGCTGGCGGAAGAGTGTTGTCTCGTGCGGTAACTCTAGTCTTTCTTTCGAAGATGAACGAAAACGAGTGCTCAAAGTCGATAAAAAGCGTCGAGTGTGCACGCAGAGAATTGCGAATTCGATATAACAAAAGAGCAATCCTCAAGTGAAAGGCAATGAAGCCCTCACAGAGACGGGTATTTGCAGCATCTTTCAGACGTACCTCGACAATAAGAACTATTGCCTTCCTAAGCAATCCTCAGATGGTGCGAATTGGGGTTGAAGAAGATCGACTTTTGGTGGAGGGCAGCGCCCGTTCAGAAAATACAACCAGTCCATCCAGTGGAGTCTGGTCACATGATTCAGGGTTTTCACCTTTTGGTGCGGTGGATCCCACTGACCTCAGCGTCTGCAGGCTTGAGATCTTTGAGTCTTGCCCTAGCCAGCTGCCCACCAAACCAAGCCGAAAAAAGTGGACTGGCCCTCAACGTCAATCGACTAAACGCACATTTCAAGAGCGCCTCTTCTTCTTCTTTTCCTTTTCTCTTCACTTGCGTGGACCTGAATATTTACATCCCCAGCAACCGTCAAAATGGTCAAGAAGAGAAAGAACAAGTACGACTTCCCATTCCCTCCGCCTGCAATCGCATCGCACGCCATCATCGCCGACGCAGACGAACAATACCAACTGTCGCCACGATGATGCTCGACAACGATTGAACGGCTCAACCTCACACTTGAACAAATTGCTAACAAACTTTTTTACAGCGGCCGAAACAAGAAGGGCCGCGGCCACGTCAAGCCCATCCGATGCAGCAACTGCTCGCGATGCACCCCTAAGGACAAGGCGATCAAGAGATTCACCATCCGCAACATGGTTGAGTCTGCTGCTATTCGTACGTCTTTTTTACTCCTCGCTTCGCTCGATGAACTCTCGCTTACAATTAACTATAGGTGACATCTCGGATGCCTCCGTCTTCGCGGAGTACACCGTGCCCAAGATGTACCTGAAGCTACAGTACTGCGTCTCTTGCGCCATTCACGGCAAGATTGTCCGGTACGTTGTCCTCCCCGGGAGTGTGACAACTGCGCCCTGGTTGCGTATGTGCTTCAGATGAGCCTTGGAGTACTTTCTTTTCATTGTTCAATGAAACCATACACACTCCCAGGCCTGCTGCGCAGTTGATGCCACACTCCCAGTACGTCTCTCCCCAGACCCTTGAAGCTGACCAGAATGTTATAGCGTCCGATCCGTCGTTGGCCGACGCAACCGTGCCCCTCCCCCTCGCGTCCGCTACAACAAGGACGGCAAGAAGATCGTCCCTACTGCCCCTAAGGCTTAAGTGGTGGGTTGATATGGCTTGTCTTGGGATGGAGTCCGGTTATGATAGCATCATTCAAAAAATAACGGATGGGATGAATACCTTTGGGATTATGAGTCTAAGAGATTGGGATTCCAAAATTCAATCGGACGACGTTTGATGTCCACACGTCATTGACAAACATATGCTTGTTCCTCTCTTTGCCTCGTGTGATTGATGTGACTGTTTTGGCTTTAATATTGGATGCATGCGACCGAGTGTCACGTCGCTTCCAATGACCCATTGTAAATGTGCGTCGACATGATCACATTGTGTCGTCTGTTGTCAGGTTCACAATGTGGCACTCAATTGACTGGATTTTGATGTCTTCTGTTGCTTTGAAGGCATCTGGGATCCATTCGAAAGTCGTCTGTATTGTTTGTGTGTGTACTTTGGTGGTAGCGTGCTGTCATTGAAGTGCTGGTAGTTTATTGTGGTGAACTCAAAGACTAACATGAGGTTATAATCAAGTTCGAGATAACATTTTTGCAACAACCAATCCACTGCGCACCGTCTGTTGAACGGTGAAAGTCAATGGAACATTAAATAATTTCCTCAAACAAGTCGACAATGTCTAGACAAGATTATCCAACAAATTACTCCTCCTTGCGTTGCTGATCGCTCTCAATGATATACACCCAATCTACCCTAAAACCCTCCATCAAACTGCTGCACCAAATCTGTCCCATTCTCCGAACAAGCAAACGCATCAACACAAACACCCCCACCACAACAACTTCCCGTCAAGCACAAATACCCATCCCCACAATCACCATCTGCTTTACAATTCCCCTTGTAATTCGTACACTCCGTCCACTCAAACGCAATCCCTACACCCGCAGCACTTCTACCGCAGACGCACCCTGTGCCAGGGATGACGGCGTCACGGGGATACGAACATGTAGCGCCTTCTCCTTCTGCAACAGCGCTGTTGGGGCAGCAGGCGATGCGTGATGAGTCCTGGACTGTGATGTTGTAGGGTTTCGTTGTCTCGGGGGCCCAGTTGAGGGTTGTTATGGCGGGGATGCTTGTTGCGCCGGCGATGAGGGTTAGGTTGAGGGGGATTTCGCCTTCGTGGAGGGATTGACAAATGTCGTTTTCGAAACTTCGGTGGGTATTGTATACGTCGATGTAATCCTCCAACGCGCCTTGTGAAGTCTCTTTGTTCTTGGCGAAGATTGCTCCAAGAGCTTGCCAGAGTTGAGTGTACGCCACGACGGCGGCATCGGCCTCTTGCTTGGCTCTGTCGCTGGACAGACCCTGATTGGCAAGATCTTTACGAAGTTGTTCAGGGTCAACGATGTCTTGCCCTGATTCTTCAAGAGTCGTGACGACGGTGGACAAGTCTGGACACGCACCACCGAATGGATCTGTGCTGATGAAGTCGACGACCTTGTTCTTGATCGCCAACTGACATCTCAAAGATCCAGACTCAGATCCCGGAAACGTACACTCAAAGTCCCATCGGCCAGTCTCATCATCAACAGCGACATCTGCACAGACTGTATCGCCTACAAGAAGCTGAGGATACTGTCTGACCGACCTGTCAACGGGGTTCCCGCATTGGTCATGCAGGTACAGAACTTGACTGAAGTCCATATCCTCGGCACGCTTACGTTTGAGCGCAGCACATTGTACACCCGCCAAGTCGGCAATCTGCTCGTACATATCGTCAATCGAGATGGATATGTCGTACGTGCAGTTACTCCCCGAGAAGTGAATCCCCTCAGCATCAAGCGTGACCAAGTACCCATTCGGATCAACGACCGAAAGCCTGCCCCGATGAGAAATGTCAACATAGAAGATCCCACCTTGTTCATCGCGAACAGTGAGATACAGCGGGTTAACGCCATCATTCCCAAACTCAACAGACTCAATGTACGGAATGGGGATTGTGACGTTATCTTCTCGGAGTCTGGCGTTGTACAGCAACGCTCGACGGGTCGAGTCACCATCTGGGTTGGGGAGCGTGTGGCATGTTTCTTGCGAGATGGCGGCGGTGCGTGTAACGTGGGTGAAGTTGGCGGCAGGGAACTCGGGGACGCCAGTTGTTGTTGCGTTACTACCTGGTGACGCGGGACCGTTGGAGGCGCCGGGCGTTGAAGTTGCAGCCACAGGACTCGAGAAGGATGTAACGGTTCCAGTACTCCCAGGCCCAGAGCCCGTCGTGCCACCGCCTGGAGCAACGCTTTCGCTGACGGTAGTGCTGGGGACTTCGGTTGAATCTGTTGGAAAGGGCAGAGTTGGGATTTCAGAGATTGGTACACTGATGGTTGGGAGGGAGACGATGCCTGAGATGGAGGATGTAATGTTCCAGCCAACACCGCCGCTCTGAGAACTGGGGAGAGCTTCTGACTCTGTTGGAAGAGTCACAATTGAACCAGGCTCAGAAGATCCAACAGTCGCGACAGAGCCAGAGACCCCAGATTCCCCACTTGTTGTGTTCCAACCAGAGATCACAGTGTCACTTCGGGCCGAGCCTGACGTTGCTTGAGATACTGTCGGCAAAGACACACTGGGGAACGGAACTAGCGATGACGTCCCAGTCTGCGATACACTGATCGTGGGGACGGAGACATTACCTCCAGGCACAGAAGTAGTGCCATTCCAGCTCGGAACCGCGCCGCTTTCGGGCACTGAGGATGTTTCAATCCCAGACTCAGTGGCGATCGACTCACTCGGCAGTGGCAGTGTTGGGAACGGCAACGTCCCATCCCGAGTTATACTGATTGACGGTATAGTGAAGTTGACCCCTGGTACGGTAGTGCTGTTCCGATTTGGGAACTGATTACCGCTTGTCTCTGGGCCTGTTGTGAAAGTATCGCTTGTAAAAGGCTGAGTTGGAAACGGGACAAAGGTTTGCGATGGAGATATACTGATAGTTGGTATAGTCACGTTGCCGCCTGATGGTAGGGAAGTGCTATTCCAGCTTGGCGAGATACTACTCCCCGATGCTGCTTCAGCTGACGAGAATTGACTTGGCAGTGATACCGTCGGGAACGATATGAAGGACTCGCTGGATATACTGACGGTTGGGACCGAGGTATTACCACCAGGAGGTAGGGACGTGGCGTTCCAGCTCGGAGAGACACTACTTCTTGATGCTGCTTCAGAGGACGATGAACCTGGAAGTGATGTCGTCGAGAATGGGACAAATGATCCGCTAGAGGTGCGGGCAGTCGATATCGAGGCATTGCCACCTGGAGCAAGAGAAGTGGTGTTCCAACTTGGAGACAAACTACTCCCTGTTGTAGCCTCTGCTGAGGATGAGAGACTCGACAATGATACCGTCGGGAATGGCACAAATGATCCACTCGATGTGCTTACAGTTGGTACTGATACGTTACCACCTGATGGGAGGGAAGTGCTGTTCCAACCTTGACCCAAGCTACTACCCGAAGAGATATCTGCTGAAGAGGGTTGAGCTGAAGTCGAAGCACTGATAGTCGGTAACGAGGTGTTACCACTAGGAGGAAGAGAGGTACTGTTCCAGCTCGGACCGAAACTGCTCCCTGAAGTGAGCACCCCTGAGGACGTTGGAAAAGGCACCAAGGTTCCGCTGGAAGCACTAGTCACCGGTACCGACGTGTTTCCCCCGGAAGGAAGAGAAGTGCTATTCCAGCTTGGTCCAAAGCTACTCCCCGAGCTTGCTTGACTTGATAGTGACAAGGTTGGAAACGGAACGAATGTGCCAATCGAGATACTGACTGTTGGTACCGAGTTGTTCCCTCTCGACGTGGTACCATTCCAGCTTGGGCCTACACTACCACTTGATGAACCACTAGAGCTTGCAGAAACCGAGGCCGTTGGGAAGGGTATGAATGTCCCACTGGAGATACTGGTCGTTGGGACCGAGACATTACCCCCAGAAACGGAGGTAGTACCATTCCATCCTGTACCAACGCTTCCACTTGACGAGAGGCCAGGGCTCGCGGATTCTGAAGCTGTTGGGAACGGCATGGTGATCGTTGGAAATGAACCATTTCCTCTCTCAGAGGTGGTGTTCCAACTTGGAGCTGCGCTGGCACTCGATGAACCCCCGGGGTTTGTAAGGTTAGAAGCTGTCGGAAATGGGATGAAACCTCCACTTGAGAGACTGACTGTTGGGATCGAACCATTTCCAGTTGTTGTCAAAGTCGTGTTCCAAGCTGGACCTACACTCCCACCTGTCGTCCCAGAACCAGTAGTTACAGACACCGTAGGCCCCGAATCAGTAGGAATAGGCCCTGTACCAGAAATACCGCCGCTCGGGGCAGTAACACTCGAGTTCCACCCTGTCAAACTCCCCGTCGGACGTGTCCCACTCTCCACAGGACTCGACGTCGAGTTACCGGGAATCGACCACGGTAGCGAATCGCTTGTAGTGCCAGATCTTGTCATCCCAGATGAATGGGTAGATGCTCTCGATGTTACACCCGAGAGATTTTGGGTGCTGTTGCCAGACTGAGAATGAGATGAAGTAGTTGCTTGGTCTTGGCTTGAGAAGGATGCTGAGAAGGGACCTTGGGTATCTGCTGGTGACTCTGTGATGGTGTTCCATGAAGCTGCTGAATCTGATCTTGTGAAGCCTTTGCTGGCAGACTCCGTAGTTGGATTGCTACTGTTGGCGTACGATGTCCTCGGAGTATCTCCAGTCGTCTCTGGTGCTGTCGTCTCTGCACCAGACGCTGCAGTCTGATTCCACGACCCTTCAGTCGTCGAATACACTCCAGTAGTAGTCTCAGCATTCGTCCCCGACCCAGGCTGTCCCACCGATGCCTCCGTCGAATCCGAATACCCCCTCGTGCTAGACTCCGTAGTGCTAGAATACGCACTCGTCACAATACACTCACACTGCAACTCATAAGTAATCATCCACATTCATCACAAGCCACTCACATATGAAGCTATCCTCGTCTGATTATACCTCACATACTCCACAGGCGTACTATATCCCGCACCGCAATGATTCCCTTCAAGAACATTAGAACAAAACTCGCCATCGTCTTGAATAAGCGATGAGTAAAGATCATCATGCGGACAGGCGATCGATTCGTTCCAGTTTGCAGGAAAAGCAGTGACCAAGTGAACGACGAGAAGGAGTAGCATCAACATGATGCGTAAACGAGTGTATAGCGATGAAACGAGAATATCTAAAGCTTGGCTTGATCGTAGGCGTTACTTATAGGACGTACAGCACTCATATCCATATCTTCAGTCGTCGAGGCCGCCGACGTATAATCTGCCGAGACACAGCATCGTGACGTGCAAGACACACATACAGAGCCGAGAAAGACCGGCACTTGGTGCGTGGTACGGCATCGACGGCTGCGAGATCGAAGGGGCGGGTGGATGCAGGGGTTCGCTTGGGGATCCTTAATGTCCCAGGTCTTCAGGTCTAGACGCGCTCGGTGACACGGGAGTTGGTTCCTGGATCGTGGGACGCGAGTGTGATACGAGGGGAGGACGGGGTTCAGGTTGAGTCTTTCTCACGGTGATGGCAAAGGGAAGATGAGTGAGAGTGACGTGGCATGTGAATGTTAGCTGGACATAACGGGATTGGATGAGGTTCTGTATCGGTGAGTCGAGGAGAGGTCAAAGATGAGGGATATCAGAAAACACCAAACATTGGATATATCATAAATCTAGCCTCCATATCATTAAAATAACCCGCCAAAGCCATATCCATAGTCATCATCATCGTCATATACAAGCACCTCTCACCCCTTACCGAAAGGGCAATATCGTCGTATTACCCCCAACCTGCGTGCGCTGCTGCGACGAGTGTCCCGGCGGTCTCGCGATGTAGTCCTTGTTCTCAATAGTGACACTCTTGGTCATATGATTGACCTTGTACACGCCCACCAACCGCGCCGCAAGCTCAAACATGTTGTTGCGCAGCGAGATGACGATGAACTGGGCGTTCTTGGTACGCTCCTTGATGTAGTTTGCGACGATCGAGACCTGCGTTGAGTGTTAGCATAATGATTCAATCAAAACAGAAGGTTGATTCGTATGTGGAATGCCCACGCGAGTGTGGTCGAATTGTAGCCGAGTGTCTTGGGTCAGGGTAGTACTCACGTTTCTGAAATCCAGCGCAGCATCGATCTCGTCCATGACATACAGAGGCGTAGGCTTGTAGTGGTGCAGAGCGAAGACGAGGGCCAGACTGCTGAGTGTCTTTTCACCACCGGAAAGGTTGCTGATGTTCTTCCAGCTCTTCTTGGGGGGCATGACGCTGAAGAGAATACCTTCGCTGAAGGGATCTAAGCTGTCGACGAGTTCGAGCTCTGCGTTGCCGCCCATGGTGATCATCTGATACATTTCCTTGAGTCGAAGGGAGATGGCGCTGAAACCTTCCATGAAACCTTCCAAACGTAGACGGCGTAGGTCGTCGCATCGCTTCTTGGCAGAATCTCGCTGTTCAATGGCAGTTTGGAGATCTGAGGCTCGAGCAGCGTGCTCTTCCACTCGTCTCCGGTATTCGGCCAGAACACCGAGATCGACGTTGACATTTTGAGTCTTCTCCTCAAGAGCTGCAATCTCGCCCTTGAGTGTCCTCTCATTCATGTCGGCGAGCTCGTCGGGTGTGTATCTCGGAAGCTCGTTTGGCTGCCCATTTTCAGATTCCTCCTCGTCGTCTTCGTCTTCCTCATCCTCCCCTTGTTCTTCCTCTTCTTGGGGAGCGTCGGTCATGTCCACATCATCCTGAGGGGCATCATCCATGTCGACGTCTTCATCGTCATCCGTCTGTGGCTTGGGTTGCGACTTGAGTTTCTTGGACCGGCTGCCCGATGTACCTCCAGTAAGGTCGTCAATGTTCTGCAGAACAATCTTCGATAGCTTATCGTCCCAGTGGCGAAGTCGTGCTTGGTTCTCAAGAAGAGCCTTCTGGTTCTCCTCAAGCTTGTTGCGCATCTCAATCTCAACCGCTCTCGTCTCGTTGAGCTCAGCCGTCTTCTCGTCAAGCTCGCTCTTGAGCGCCTTAAGCTCCTTCTTCTTAGCAGCCAATCCTTCTTCAGCCTCCTCAGCTTGTGCCTGAAGCTCTTCAGCTCTCTCGCCCTGGTTGTTGATGTCGTTCTCAAGCTTCTCAAGATCCCGAGTAGCAGCCTCAAGCTCCTTGGACGATTTCGCATGATCCTTCGCCAGCTTGATCTTCTGCTTCTCCGCCTTGACCTTGCGGACCTCAGCATTGGAGATCTCTTCGTTGTTGGAGGAGATCTCCTCCTTGATAGAATCGACCTTGGCCCTTTGCGCACGAAGCTTCTCACCACCAACTTCCATAATCTTGTCTTGTAGAGCCTTGATCTCATCCTCCACACTGGATGTCTCTTCGCGAAGTCTCTCGATCTCCTTGTTGAGCTTTGAGATCTCCTTCTGCAGAGCAGCGATACGACTGTTGTCTGAGGCCGAGGGCTGGTGCTCCTTGCTGACTTCCTTCATGCGTCGTTGCATGTCGGCGATGTTTCGCTCGGCGCTCTGAATCTCAAGACCAATCTTCTGCATCTTGGTGTCCAGCTGAGGAATCAGCTCGTCCAACTCCCTGAGTCGTGTCTCGCACTCGCGTTGGTAATCTTGGAAATCTTTGAACTGTTTCTCCCAGCCATCACGATCACTCTCAAACTTGGCGACCTGCTCCTTGCTGACGTCTGAGACGAGCTTTGAAGACATGAGGCCTCTCTTGACAGTCGAGCCACCACCGGACATGGTACCAGACTTGTCAATGAGCTCACCATCGAGAGTGACGACTCGCCATCGCTTGGCGCCATATGCGATTCTGTTCGCCTGGGCGAGGTCGGCAGCAACAAGAGTATCTTGCATGGCGTGGTAGAAAGCAGCTCGGAACTTGTCTTCCTTGGCAGTGACCAGGTCGAACAACCGGGGAGCGTTCTCGGGCGTCTGGATAGGCGACATGTCTCGAACCCTCAGCTTGTCCAAGCAGATAAAGTTACCACGTCCAACATTGTTCTTTCGCAGATACTCGATACACTGCTGACCGGCCTCGACAGTCTCAGTGACAAAGTTGTCGAGGGCACCACAAGCCGTTGAGATGGCGACATCGTACTTCTGGTCAATCGTGCCAAGGTTACCAAGACGGCCATGGAAGCCATCAATTCGACCAGACTCCTTCATGCGCATCAAGGCAGCGAGCACGTTACCACGAGCCTGTGTGTTAGACAAGCTGGAGCGGGCCTCGTCAGCCTTTTGGCGCGCATTCGAGATCTTAGAGCGAATCTTGGGCTCCTGCTCAGAAAGGACCTTGAGCTCCGACTTCATTTTCTCTGCCTCCTCCAAACGCTCAGTCTTCTCGGCCTGACAGGACTTGAGCTCGGCGCGCTTGGCCTTCTTGCCCTCCTCAATCGAAGCGATCTTGGTCTCAAGGTCTTGAAGAGCGACAGCGCCGGCGTTGGCCTTCTCTTGAAGGATGTTGAGCTCACTCTCAGCCACAGCCACAGCGGACTGCTTCTGGTTGATCTTCTCATTCCAAGGCTCAAGAGACTTCTGCTTGGCGGCAATCTGATCAGAGAAAGCTTGTGTCTTGCCCTTTAGACTCTCTCTGATTCGAGCAAGCTCAGTCTCTGCAGTCTGGATCTGTTCCTCGAGTTCCGCAATCTCCTGTGTTCGGTTCTCGATCTCATCTCCACACTGCTCGATGGTCTCGTCGGCTTCGGCAGAGTTCGTTTCGGCGTTGGCGATAGCCTTTTCAAGCTTCTTACGCTTGTCGTCTAAGAACTTTCGCTTCTCGTCGAACTTGACACGCTCCTGCTCAAACTTGGCCATCTCCTTGACCAAAGCTTGCGTGGACTTCTCTTGAGCCTCAAACTCCTTGGCACCCTTGGCGTAGTCCTTCTCGAGGCTCTTGATGATCTGTTCGCCTCCATGGTGCTTCTCCAGCTCGGCGTCCAATTGAGCTTGCATTTGGCTAATAGCCTCCTCTGTAACGGCAATATTCTCATTGCACTTGTGAATAAACAATTGGTAAAGAGCGGATTGCTTCATCGCCAGCTCATTCTCGTCGCGAATGTAGGCAATCGCCTTGTCCTTCTTGTCTTCAAGGCTGTTCTTTTCCTTCTCAACGTGCTGAACGCGGCCACTCTTTTCCATACAGACATCATTGAGGGTCTCGACCTCGGTGGCAGATTCTTCGATGGGCGCCTTGTACTTGGAGGTACCGATAATATCCTCAAGATATTCGAGGAGACCGTCTTCGTGTTCGTTGCCAGCCTTGGCCTTCATCTGAGCAATCGACTCGACCTCACCCTGGAGAATCAGGAATCGCTTGTGGTCAAGATCGACACCGCGATCGCGAAGGAGCGTGGTGACTGTCGTAAAGTTGGATTCTTTGCCATTGATATAATATTTGCTGGAGTTGTTCTTGAACGCCTTTCGGGAAATGACAAGTTCAGAGTTAGGGATAACCTCATGACCACCACCAGGCTGGGAAAGTTAGTCTAGTGTCGCAAAAGAACAAGTATTTCCTTACCTGGTCCATGACCTCCTGGAAGTAAACAGCGACCTCGCAATGATCCAAATTCGGAAACTTTGCTGAGTTGTGAATGAGAGCCGAGATCTTGCCCTGTCGCATCTTGCTAGCTCGGAAACCGAAGACGAAGAGCAGAGAGTCAATAACATTTGACTTTCCGGAACCGTTGGGCCCAACGACGGATGAGAATGAAGCATGGAAAGGGCCAACTTCTTGTCGGCCTGCGTAACTCTTGAAGTTGTTGAGTATAAGATGTGTCAGAACAATTCGAGACTTGGGCGTTGTGTCTTCAACAACAGGGACCGCTAATGTCCGTGACTTGAGCACAATATCCATTGGCTTCTCCATGATGGTATCCATAGGTTTGATTGGCTTGATAGTTGCCTGTGTGTTGTCGACAACGGAAGTATTCACACTAGATTCAGTGATATCGGCCAGTGCAGAAGCCTCCTGAGAAGCTGTCGGTGAGTCTGGCTTCGGTGTAGGAGGGGCCAGGTCGGGAACTGAAGAGATCGATGATCTCGCTGTACTCTTGCGCTTACGCGGTGACGCAACCTTGGCAGGAGAACTCGCCTCTGCCTTTAGTGTCGTATCGGCATCGAGAAGTTCGCTGGGCTCCGCCGAAGCAGCTGGAGTAGGCGCCTTTCTAGGACGCCCTCTCGCCTTCGGTGCAGCAGCAGGCGCAGGCGCTGGAGTCGTCGATTTGCGTGAACGAGTCTGTCTTCGGGGCGCCGGCTTCTCAGGTTCAAAGTCCTCCTCCTCATCCTGGACTCTTGAGCGGTTGGAAACATCGTCTTCGTCGTCAGAATCGATAATGGCGGTGCGCCTTGTTGCGCGCCTTGGTCGGACAGGGGAAGACATTGTGAAGAAATAACTCTCGTCACAGACAAGAGAAAAATGCGAAGGAGTGTATGCAAACAATGAATAGTACAAATAAGCGACAGCTTGGGTCGTTGTAACCAAGGTCGACTGGGTTGTTGTGTCGAGGGAAGCTGTACAAATTAGATTGGTTGCGCCCCGCGTTTGTTTGTTTAGAAATGTCCAAATCGGTCGTGTAAACAATACGTACCAGCACAGGCCGCGGGGCGGCTCTCATCACGTGATCTCGCGACGGAGTCTTGATTGCCCGTTTCGCGATAGCTTTGAAGCTCTTGACAAGCTATCAAAACATTGGCTTGTGTTACGATAAAAGTCAAGTATCCCCGTCGTCAAAATGTTTGACTACACCAACCTGCACGAGGTCTTTCCGGAGGGTCTTGCGAACCCGTACGATCGCGAGACCCAGCGAGACATCGAACACTCGCGCAAGGAATTTGATGGCGCTCTCTTTATTGATCGAGTCCTACGGGCTGTGGGCATAACAAAGGGTATGTTTGTCTCACGAACTGATCGCAGCTTTCTGACTCGCGACTGCAGCCAAGATCTACCCTCCCAAGACCGACAATGCGTTAAAGCAATTGCATCAGCAAATCTGTGAATCCAGCATGTCAATGCAGCACAAGTTCTCGATCTTCTACTACATACTCCTCGATTTCGACCTAACAGCAGGCCGTGAGAGCGCCTCTGATGCATTTGTGGATGCGTCTGGTATGCCCAAGAAGTACCAGATCTTCATGAAGGGCCTGTGGTATCTGGATCGTCAGGAATACTCGGTATGCTTTGCGCTTTCGTTTACCCAAACAAAGACTAACAGGACTCTACAGCGAGCACTCGAGTACATTTCACATCCCTCTCTAATTCCCGACTTTGCCGACAATATCATGACCGTGCTTGTCAAATCTGCTCAGGATGGCGATTACAGCATTGCGCTGTCGTACTTTTACACCGTGCAGCCCAAACTGAAGACCTCAGCTGCTCTCGAGCTTCTCTTCAGCGCGATGGCGAAAACCAACATCTCGGAAGCGCTTTTCTACTCCCGAACCCGATCTCCCCATACTCGCGAGTTGCTCTTCCGTCAATTGATCGCATCTGTATTGGACAGTCCACACGACGAGCTTTCCGAGCGCGCCAGTCAACTCACCTTTTTGCCCTTTGACAAATCTGAAGAGGCCTGGTTTGAGGAGTACCTTCTCCACGGCAATGGAAAGACGCATAAGAAGGCAAAGGATACCCTTGTCATGCGCAAGATTGCGTGCAATCAGTTCTCCGATGTGACTAAGATCCGACATGGTGGGCAATGGTCTGGAATTCTGGAGGGGATCAAGGGTGGAATTAATGGACATGCTGAATAAAGAGCTATTGACATTGGTGTCATGTTCTTGATGGTCATGCATAGCGTAGGCGTTTACTTGGTCATTTTTGTCATTTTAGAACGTTCGAGACTTTGTATAATGATGAGTTCAACCTCAGCCTTCTGATATGCTCCCAGTGAGAACACATGATGACCTGAAACGTGCCAATATTAGCATGATTTATCATCATTGCCCATTATATGAACGTTTTCAGAAGACAAGTTTGCAGGCTTAGCTATTTTCTGGAATGATATTTGTCGCAGCTCGAGAATGGGAGCTTTAGGCTTCACATACCAAGTATGTATAGAAACCCCTGCATGAGTTTGGGACTTCGATTACAAGTCATAATAAAGGGAGGTTTGTGTGACCTTCTTTAACAGTAGTGAAATCAGTTCAACAAAAAAGCGCTTGTCTGTCTTGTTCTTCTGCCATCTGCCCTCAGAACGCCGCGTCTCGGAGAATAATGTCTTGGGCCATTCACTAACAAATTCCCCGAGTCCACAGGTCTGCCGAAGATGGGGCTGAACAGTGAGGCGCCACCATCGGGGATGAACCGGGTTTACGGCCATATCCAATGAGAACGAAGAACAAACTGATCCTCCTCAGGGTCTCGACTGTGGGAACTAGATAAGCTCAGTGGAACTCATTGACCTTGAGCTGATCCAAGGAGCATCTCGTCCGTCTCCAGAACAAATAGTTCGATCCTTGAAGTTGCAACGTTGGTAAGCAGATAGAAACTCGGGATCCCACCTTCAGAGTTCAACGGCACGCGTCATCCCGAGAAAGTTCCCCGAGACATTTAAGTTTACAAGTTCTGCAACGGTCCAATTTTTATTACTGTAGTTTAATTTTCTCAGTCAAACTTTTCTTGATGATTACAAACTCATTGTCTACCGAGTGACCAACCGGTCGGCAGCCTCGGAATATGCAAGTTTATATTAGGGAAAAGCCTTAGTGGATTCGCAGCCTTGGATGTTAAAGGTCCGAATAGCTTCCTTGGCTTTGTCTCCAAGCTTAAAGATCCATAATTCGAGATAAGCTACAGCAAGGGCCGAGACCTCTATCGCGAACCATGCATGACCCTGTTCTTTTACAGGATGATTATCAAATGCATGATGCTGATTGAAATGCAGGCACGCACGTGAATATATCCCACAATATCCCACCCAATCTTGTTCACCTCATCATTGGTTCATTGACGCGTCGTGGTGGACTACGCCCGAATAGGTAGGTTGTTTGAAGCTTCTTAGAACCCATGGAAGGCCGAGCTGAAGACGAGGCAACAGGCGATCAATGCGTGACATTCTGGTTCCATGACAGCGCCAGAAGCGGCAGCTCACAGTCAGCACGAACCAGGGTAGAACAATGCCTCACAGTGAGCAACTCAATTGCCGCGGTGGTGAAGAGTTTTCGCCACTGGGATCGTCATATCAATTCTCCAAAAACAAGAGTCAAAATGGGGATCGTCTTATTGAGCACCTGACTTTGTCTAATCACAGCGCTTGTCGTTCTGTTTTCAGTGGAGTTCAAAAATGGGTCGAGTTACCAAACTCCCCAGACCCAACGTCGATACATACCATCACGAGCATCAGTTCTCCCCGTGGGGGGGGGCGCCAGGGGCGTTTATAGTGCGTTTTTTTTTCTTCCTTTGCCCCCCCTTACAAGATGGTTTCAAGCCTAACCGTTGGGTCCATGGTCCGGTTTTTCATGAGTCGGTCGGTGTCTGGGGAAAATGCTTAAGTTTACCAAGCTGGTGGTCTGCCTTTTCTTGCCCCATCGACTCTTTAATACTTCCCCATTTCTCTCTTCTTGATCTTGGTTCCCGCTTCTCAATTGTTGTTGTTTTTTTGCGGGGGACTCCATTTTGTTATCTCAGGAATACTACCGACGATGCATCATGAGGGATGATACCCCCAATATCATTGCTTCGGCCGCCATAACACTTCCTCTTGCGACCTTGGCTCTTATTGCTCGACTTATTGCGAGGAAGATTACGAAAGCTGGATATGGCATTGATGATGCTTTGGCCGTTGTTGGCTGGGTATGTTAAACTCTTTAAATGGATATGAAGTGTTCTAACATGGCTCAAGTTGGGCTCATTGGCCTTGTTGACGAATGGCATGATATGGATCAAGGATGGATTGGGAAAGCCAATGGAAGTTGGACTTACAGACGACTTTACGTTTCACGATAAAAACCGACTGGCGTGGATACATATGTGGACGACGAGCTTCACTTACACCTTTGCCATCGCCTTCTCGAAATTCGCCATCCTTGCTTTTTATTGGCGACTCTTTCAATTCTCTGATATCCGAATCCCCATTCAAGTCCTGTCATGCATCACAGTAGCATGGTTTCTCCTGCGACTCTTCATGGTGTGTTTGCAATGTCTACCGCTCACAGCCTTATGGGATGGAGACCAAGCAACGAGGGACGCAAAATGCCATATCCGCGAATCGACGTTTTTCTTCTCGACGGTTTTGACGCACGTGTTGGTCGATTGCGCTATTCTTATTCTGCCCGCCATTGAAGTTGGAAAACTTCATTTACCCAGGGGCCAGAAGGTTGCTGTCATTGCGTTGTTTGCGTTTGGTGCCATGACCTGTTTGGCCTCCATTTTCGTCCTCATTGAGTCCTTCAAGTTCAAGTCGGATTCGAAAGAGATGACGCTACAAATGGGACAGCACTACGCTTGGTCAATCGCCGAGTGCAATTTTGCTGTAATTGCTGGTATGTCCATGTTGAACACTGTCATTTTGACATGTACTGACTTTTCACAGCTTGTCTCCCCATGCTTCGACCCGTCGCCCGCAAAATCCTCCCAGGCTCATTCCTCACCTCCAACAGCGGCGGTCAATCAACCCAAATCAGCGCGCCCTTCAGCGCACCATTCAGCAACGGCATCCGCCTGACCAGCGTATCAAAGACGCGATCCGGCGAAAACGACGGCGGAAGCTCAACACACGAACTATCCAACAACCCACCAGATCTATACGACATAGGCGAATGGCCACACGGCACACAGACCACGATATCAAGCCCCTTTAGAAAATATACATCTGCGAAGGACTATGAGAGCAGTGAGACGGGGATCCGTGTTGACGAAGAGACGGCTGTTTCTGTACAACGGCGTGACGATAGTGTATGAAACAGGGCGGCGACCCTCGGCGTTTTGGATATGATATCAGCGAGGCTGAGTCGTTTTTACCTTAGATACCACTGGATAAATACCAACTGAACCTTAATTTTCAAGCAAAACATCCACTGTGTCGTATGTTGTGTCATGTGTGTGTCGCTTCATGCGCGGTCGAATTTGGGTTTCTGTACCAGCACAACGGTGTCGGCCCGCCAGCCTCAACCTTCTTAGCATTCCAGTTGCATTCGCTTGCCACGGAATTAGCCAGGCTTCAAGCCATGGGCGCTGGGAGTTAAATATCATGAGTTTGGACTTTTATGCCTGAGGCATTACATGACGTGAGGTTGTTATGCCGAGCATTGCCGCTGCTATTGCTCAGCTTGCTCAGCTTGCTCCGCAAAGTACGGAGCCCATCTTCCAAAATGAGGAATTGTATGATTCGCAAACCCATTTTGGTTGTGAGCTTTCGGCGTTGCAATTGTTAAGCCGATGGAAGGATCTAAGGTCACCGATTATTTATGTTCCTCCTCTGAGTGGTTAGCAGAGCTGCTCGTGATGTTAGTCTTCACGAACTTCAATGTCGGGTTTCAATGTCCGGCGACAGTCCGGGTGTTTCCGCCTGTTCCGCGGGAGGGAAGTTTACGGAGAGGGTCACTCACCGAGCCATCAAGGAGAAGCAAAAGAACTTAGGACCTCTGTCTCAAGTGATGAAAAGATGAAGGTAAATTTAGGAATAACTTAGCAAACCTTTAGACTAGTTTATTTTGACACCCCGATTCACTGTCAGTGGTTTTCTTGCTCCCAACGGCCACAGCTTTCACAGTTCAAGGTGAGTCTTGTAAGTTGCTGATGTCGAATTGAACCTCAGCTGAGTGACGTATTGCAAAACATTCATTTGGCTTTAATACTTTCAATTCAACAGCACAACATGAAGTGGGAAGGCAATTAAGCATTTATCATGATAATTCAGCTATGATATTCCCGTAAATATTGATCCATCCCCTTTTGTCCGTACAACCATCTCCAAAGGTACTGCAAGTCCGTGCGATACCTTCAAAGCTCGGCCCGCTTAATTCAGAACTTGTTTTCCTTTCCCCACGATCCCATCATTCCCCATCCCTTCCACCTTCAATTGCCCTCCTAAACCCTCACAATGGCTTCATTCATGCGCATGAAGGCCGCAACAGGCCTATCCGGCCTATCACGCGTCGCCCTCTCCCGCGCCAGCCTCACACACAGCGCCATCCTCTGCCAGCGCGATCCCCAACGACGACTCTTCAGCAACTCCAGCATCTTCAATGGCTCGTATATCGTCTCCGTGCCGCCCATGGCAGAGTCCATCACCGAGGGAACATTGGCTAGCTTGCCCAAGAAGATTGGCGAGGCGGTTGAGCAGGATGAGGAGATTGCTAGTATTGAGACGGACAAGATTGATGTTCTTGTTAATGCTAGTGAGCCTGGTGCTATTGCTGAGTATTTTGCTGAGGAGGGCGATACTGTTGTTGTTGGACAGGATCTTGCGCGTATCGTGACGGGTGAGGACGCGGGTTCTGTTAAGAAGAGTGAGGGCGAGGAGTCAAAACCTAAGGAGGAGCCTAAGAAGGAGGAGTCAAAGCCTGCCGAGCAACCCAAGGCAGAGGAGAAGCAAGCTGCTCCTGCTGAGGCTCCCAAGCCTTCAAAGCCTGCTGAGTCGAAGCCCGCGCCCAAGGAGTCCAAGCCCAGCCCTCCCGTTCAAGGATCATCAAGCGGTCCCTCCCGCGGCGAGCGAGTCGTAAGTCCACCCAAGCTATAGCAACATTATCCCAAGCTTACAATCTTGCAGGAGAAAATGACACGCATGCGCAAGACCATTGCCGCGCGCCTCAAGCAATCCCAAAACACATGCGCATCCCTAACAACCATCCAAGAAGTCGACATGACCAACATCATCGCCTGGCGCGCCAAGTACAAGGAAGAAGTCGCCGAAGAGCACGGCGTTCGTCTGGGCTACATGGGCGCTTTCACAAAAGCCACTACACTCGCTGCGCAAAAGGTTCCCCAGATCAACGCCATGATCGACACGGAGAAGGAGATCATCACGTATCGCGATTATGTCGATGTGAGCATTGCTGTTTCGGCGCCTAAGGGCTTGGTTACGCCTGTGTTGAGAAATACACATGAGTTGAGCATTGTTGAGTTGGAGAGGGAGGTTGCTTCTGCTGCTAAGAAGGTATGTTTATGATGATTGTGATGGTGAGAATGGTGCTAACGGGTATAGGCTCGTGATGGTAAACTTACTATGGAGGACATGGAGGGCGGAAGCTTCTCTATCAGCAACCCCGGTATCTTCGGCTCCATGTTCGGAACTCCCGTTATCAACTACCCCCAGGCCGCTGTGTTCAACATGAACGGTATCCGTCAAGAAGTCGTCGCCATTAAGGGCGAGGCCGTCATTCGACCTGTAAGTTTGCCCCTCTTTTACACACAGTTCAAGACTAATCTTTGGTAGATGATGTACATCAGCTTGACCTACGACCACCGTCTCATTGACGGCAGAGAGGCTGTCACCTTCTTGAACACTGTCAAGAAGTACATTGAGGATCCTTCACGCATGCTCCTTGTTTAAAAAAGCTAGAGTGTTAGAGTAGAGTAGAGAGTTCATTTGTATGCTAAAGCGATTGGGTTTAGACGGAGGAATGGACATTGTTCTGCATGGCTGGCGCTTTTGTAGAGTTAGACTAATGCAGATGCTTACCACGTCGCATGCGTGTGTTTATCGTGTGACTGAGGAAGTGAAGATCTAGAAATGGATACAAAGGAGAGACTGACGAAATCTCATTCGTGAACTAAAAAACTTTTTGAAGATCTCATCCTAAGCTTATGATGAATTATTCCTAAACCGTCTTAAGTTCGAATCTAGCCCGTGATCTCGCTCTTCATACAAACCGTTCCATCTTTCTCAACAAGGACTTCCCAAGCCTTTCCGTCTTCAGCTGAGGTCCGGATGTTATACGTCTGACCAGCATACAGAGGTGACATAGCTCTGTATGTGATACCAGTCGGGCTTCCGCCATTGCCATGGGTGTCTCGCCAGTAATCCAGCAGGTTGATGAGGTTAAGAGGCCCATGCACAACTTCAGCGGGATGACCTTCAACATTGCGGGTCCAATCTTGGTTGTAGTGTATCATATGTCCATTGAAGGTAAGGGCTGAGAACCTGAAGAGGCCGACTGGCGACCAGCGCAGTTCTCTAATGGGGGCACCTAGGTCTCTTAGCCAACACCTGCAATCTTCTGCGCATGCTTACCTTCACTCTTTGCATCAAGATCTCTGATAAGAGACGGCCCACGGACAACATCCTCAAGCACTCTGGGCTGCTCTCTCACAGCACTAGGATCAATCTCAGGTCTAAACACCCAGGACCTCCGATCCGTCAACGCCAAACCCTTCGGCCCCCAAAACTCCTTCTCAACCTCCACAAGGACCATCTCCCCAGCTGATCGACTCTTCTTCGGCGTCGCGCTCAGCAACCTCGTCTTCTCCTCGACCTGATCACCCACACGAAGCGACACATCACTAGCCCATGTCATCTTACCACCAGCCCACATCCTTCGCGTAAACGGCTTAGAGGCATTATACGTAGTATCGCTCCCATCAGCGCCTAATTCCGCTTCTGTCCCATTTGGTGTGAAGTATACGAGATGGTAGCCCGGCGGTACTGGTGTTCCTTCAATTGGCGGCTGCTCAGATACGTCCTTGCCGTTGAGGGTTGGCCGATTAAGTGTAAGTGCTAATTTTTGGAGTTGGTTTGCGTCGAGAAATTGATGGCGGATGATGGATTTATTGGAGAATGTTTCAAGTAGGTGTGATGCCGCGTCTGCGGCAGTGGCTTTGAGGTTGCGGAGAGACATGATGGGTTGTGTAAGTGATGCGGGGTGAAGTTTGGAGGGGAACGTGAATAGATATACTGGTACAGCTGGTGATCGGCCAACTGGTCAAGTTGCCGATATCTCAGAAAGCGGATAAAAACCACGACTAGATATTTGATATCGAACAGGAATTATTTATAAATGTTGTCGATGTTCCTTTCTAATCGTTGCTGTCGTCAAGAGGCTACAGGTTAGTCTACACGGGGCATGTGAAGTTACCGCCTCAAGTACAGCCACTTTTAGACCAGAGATTCTAAATTTGGGATTCTCTAGCAAACACTTAGGATAAATCAGTCATGAGCTTGAGATGATGCTGTCAAAACATCTTCTAAAGATAAATGATAATTACTTTAAAGCTCTAAAAGAGAGGAATGCCTTGCCATTAAACTTGAAGTGTAGTTAAACCTCCGGCTCCACTTTCGGCAGGCGGTCAAGTTCCGGGTACAAGGGTACTCAATCTCCGACCAATCACGTCGCTGCCATTATTATTCCGCTCAGATTTCCCCAGGAATTTTTTATGACCCATCCCCTCCGAGGCCGGCTTCGCAACAAAAAACATGAAGCTATCCCCAACCTAAAACTCGCACTCTTTTCCATCTACCCGACACCGTCGCCGTCACGATCCAGAATTGACTTTCTGGTATGGTATTTGTTCTTGGTATCTGATTGAGCTTTCACAATGGTTGCTTTTGTATGTGTATCCTCTCCTGAGTGCCATCATGGGACCTCGGTTCCCCGCTATCGCGTCTTGAACACTCCCCTTTATCTCCCGGCCACTTCCCTTTAGTATTCTAGAACCTTTACTGACGTTCTTTATAGAGGAGAGCAGTTGCTCTCAACGCCGTCGCGGTCGCGCGGCTTCAAACTCGAACCTTGATATCTCGCTCTCGATCCCTCGCCATCGCCACACAACACCGCGCCTACACGTCGCCGAGTGCCCGACGCCAATATGCTTTCCATACTCAACTTGAGAGCTCGTCTACTCCTAATCCTTCGGCTTTCCAGTACCAGCGGGCACCCGCGGTGGAGAATCCTCAGACTCTCGTGGAGAAAATCGCCCAAAAACATGCTGTCGGTCTCCCTCAAGGCAGGAGGATCAAGGCTGGGGACTATATCACACTTTCGCCGGCAAAAATTATGTCCCATGATAATTCGGCCGCCGTGATGAAGAAATTCGCGGGCTTAGGAGCCTCTAAGATCCATGATAAACATCAACTTGGTGAGTTGTTGTGCCCTACGAACTGTAGATGTTGTCTGGGTCTTACCTCGGACCATGGACTCCGTCTTGACTTGGGAATAGCTTCACTAACACCTCAAAAGTGCTAACAATCGATCATGATGTTGGCAACCGCACAGAGGCCAATCTTCGAAAGTACGCCTCAATTCGTGAATTCGGCGAGAAGCATGGGATTGTAAACTATCCTGCCGGAAGGGGAATTGGACACCAGATCATGATCGAAGAGGGTATAAAAACACTGGGCTCGCTTAAAGAATTAGTCTACTAACGCACGAATAGGATTTGCTTGGCCAGAGACAGTTTCTGTGGCCTCGGATTCTCATTCCAATATGTACGGAGGTAGGACATTCTGCCAAATTTACATTTCGGGCTACTAACACACATCTAGGTGTGGGATGTCTGGGCACTGCTGTCGTCAGAACAGACGCAGCCGCAATCTGGGCTACCGGAAAGACGTGGTGGCAGGTCCCCCCCGTTGCAAAGGTCACTTTCACTGGCATCCTCCCCCCTGGTGTTACCGGAAAGGATGTTATTATTGCTCTTTGCGGCCTCTTCCGTGATGATCAAGTGTTGAACCATGCTATCGAGTTTGCTGGAGGTGAGAGTCTCACTGTCGATGAGCGCTTGACCATCAGCAACATGACAACGGAGTGGGGTGCCCTCGCTGGTGTCTTCCCTGTCGATGATGTGCTTATCTCATGGTACCGCGCTAAGGCCACCACCAACGCGATGTTCAACGGCTCTTCAAAGGACCGCATTAACCACAAGAGAATTGATGAGCTTGAGCAGAACAGAATGTCTGCTGACCCTGGTGCTAAATACGCCAAGGAGCTGTATCTCAACCTATCAACTCTATCACCAATTGTCTCAGGACCCAACTCCGTCAAGGTCGCCACACCCCTGAACAAGCTCGAGGCTGAGAACATTCCCGTGAACAAGGCCTACCTCGTTTCTTGCACCAACTCTCGAGCTTCTGATATTGCGGCTGCTGCTCGTGTCTTCCGTGAGGCTGCTAAGGAGGGTAAGCCTGCGAAGGTTGCTCCCGGTGTCGAGTTCTACATCTCTGCGGCATCTGTCCCTGAGCAAAAGATTGCCGAGGAGGCTGGAGACTGGCAGGTCTTGGTCGAAGCTGGCGCCATTCCCATGATTTCAGGATGTGGACAATGTATCGGTCTGGGCAAGGGTCTTCTTGAGCCTGGTGAGGTCGGTATCAGTGCCAGTAACCGTAACTTCAAGGTTAGAACTCTTAACCATTGAACTATGAACGAAAGCTAACACCTTTCAGGGCCGCATGGGTTCTACATCAGCCAAGGCATACCTCTCCAGCCCGGAGATTGTTGCTGCAAGTGCTCTCCAAGGCAAGATCGCTGGCCCCGGCTGGTACCAGAAGCCCGAGGGTGTTGAGAAGGTCATCATCGGCGAGGGAAGCGGTGACTTTGTTGCTGACAAGGCTTTGTCCATTGAGGATGCCCTTGACAAGATCATCAACGAGGCTGATGCTTTGATCGCCGCTGCTGAGAAGTCAGAGGGTGCCGCTGAGGAAGCAAGCCCTGCTGCATCCGAGGAGGAGTCGCTGACTGAGATCCTCCCTGGCTTCCCCGAGAAGGTCGAGGGTGAGATTGTCTTCTGCGATAGCGATAACATCAACACTGATGGCATCTACCCCGGTACGTCAAGCCGCCCTCATTCCCCGACTCAACTAACAGCTTGATAGGCAAGTACACATACGAAGATAACATCTCAACAGAGAAGATGGCCGAAGTCTGCATGGAGAACTACGACACCGAATTCGGCAAGATCGCCCAGCCCGGCGACATCCTCGTCACAGGCTTCAACTTCGGCTGCGGCTCATCACGCGAACAAGCCGCGACCGCCATCCTCGCCAAGAAGATCCCTCTTGTAGTATCGGGCAGCTTCGGCAACATCTTCAGCCGCAACAGCATCAACAACGCGCTCATGGGCGTCGAAGTACCCCGCCTCGTGGAGCGTCTGCGCGAGACGTACAAGAACGACACCGAGAAGCCGCTCACTCGACGAACGGGGTGGAAGTTTGTCTGGGATGTGAGGCGGTCAAAGGTTGTTGTCACAGAGAAGGATGGCAAGCAGTGGGAGCAAAAGGTTGGAGAGTTGCCTGCTAATGTGCAGGAGATTATCGCCAAGGGCGGTCTGGAGAAGTGGGTTAAGTCCAAGATTGAGGCGTGAAAAAAGTTTTTTTTGTGTATTATAGAGGGTATTTAGATGTTGGAAATAAGTAAAAGTCTTGAACCTCATGCACTTAATCCCTTTGCTGGGAGACAAGAGTTGTGTTATTTGCAGTTGAGACTTGTGGCTGAGAGCTTAAATCGCAGACAGAACTTAGGCTGGGAGACAAGAAAACTCGAGATCTTTATCCTAAGACTTGGAAAAGTTTAGGATATCTTTAGAAGATCTTTAGACCATTGGTTTTGGCACCTTGATTCAATGTCCCCAGTTTCCATGCTCCTTGGGGCTTGGCGAAGGCTCTCCTAGTTGACAAAAATAGGTAAGTAGCCTTAGTGGTTATTAAGGGGGCTGTTGGTTGAGTATTTTTGGTACCTTACCCCAAACTCCGCATCTCATCATCATTCAACACAACGAACACTTCAACATCATCAAGCTTCACCAAGTGCTCGCATTCACTAGAACCGCAATCTGGTATTAATCATGATATATTAAAAAAGAAGCCGCCCAATCTCAGGATGATGCGTAACCCGACTGTCAATATGTCGCGATTAGCTTCACGATGCCTCATTCACCTCCGCCCATCGCCACCTCACCCAGCACACCGACACGCCTTCTCAACAACACCCCCAAGGCATTTAATGAGCTTAACAGGCTTCTCAGACAACCAACTAACAGTCCGCGACGCCATCAGCAAAATATGCGCTGAATTCCCCAATACATACTGGCAGTCCCATGACCAAGATGAGCAAGACCCAAAGGAGTTCCACGCCGCCCTCGCAAAAGCCGGCTGGCTTGGTATTGCACTTCCAGAATCTTTAGGCGGCTCAGGCCTGGGAATTTCAGAGGCCACGATGATGATGCAAACGATCGCTGAATCAGGCGCTGGTATGGCGGGTGCGCAGAGCATTCATGCTAATGTCTACGCAACGCAACCTCTTGCCAAGTTTGGGTCGAGGGAGCAATTGGAGGATACTATTCCTAAAATTGTGTCGGGGGAGTACAGAGTGTGTTTTGGAGTCACGGAGCCAAACGCTGGGCTTGATACACTTCGTCTAGAGACGGCAGCGAAAGAGAACTCTGATGGTTCATTCAGCGTTACGGGTCAGAAGATTTGGATAACTTGTGCGCAAGTAGCGTCGAAGATGATCCTCCTCGCGAGAACTACACCGCTAGACAAAGTCAGGAAGCCAAGCGAAGGTCTCTCCCTCTTCTGCATTGATCTCAACCGTGACCAACCAGGTCTCGAGATGCGACGGATCAAGAAAATGGGCGGCAGGGCAGTCGACGCGAATGAAGTGTTCTTCGACAACTACACCATCCCCTCCTCATCCCTCATCGGCTCCAAAAACAAAGGTTTCAAAATGATTCTCCACGGGATGAACGCCGAGCGCTGCCTCCTCGCCGGCGAAGCCCTCGGTCTCGGCTACGCAGCCCTCACCAGAGCAGCATCTTACGCCAAAACCCGGGTTGTGTTCAAACGGCCTATCGGGATGAACCAAGCAATAGCTCATCCGCTGGCAGAAGCGTATATGAAGCTTGAAGCGGCGAAACTAGCGACGTATCACGCTGCGAGGCTGTACGATGACAGTGAAGAGGTGATGCAGGATGAGATTGGGGTCGCGGCGAATAGTGCAAAGTACATGGCTGCTGAGGCGGCGTTTGGGGCGTGTGAGAGGGCGGTGTTGACGCTTGGGGGGATGGGGTATGCGGTTGAGTATGATGTTGAGAGGTGGTTTAGAGAGTGTCTTGTTCCGAGGATTGCGCCGGTTAGTAGGGAGATGATATTGAATTATATCAGTGAGAAGGTTCTTGAGTTGCCGAGGAGTTACTAATGGTTGTACCACTCGTTGTAGGGCGATATGGCCAACAGTGCCTAGAACAGACGCTTGAGAGCTCAGTATTGTTTACTTAGCCATTATTAGAGTACATGAGGTCCGCGATCCTACTGCATAGCATTGGCTACTAAAGAAGATACACTGATGTCTCATGTCTTATCAATGGGAGACGTCTCAGCGGCTCATGGTTGCGAGTCCGATCTCGGCCAAGTGCCAAAACTGCCTGATTAGGAAGTAAGCGTTTGATCACAGCGTGTCTGTACCATTCTATAAAATGTATGTAGCATTCTTGTAATGAGCTTGCTCTATAAGAAATAATTCCTCAAAGCATCTCATGTCCATCTCGCTTGTTGACGATAGTGCTGCAAAAGACTCATCGGCTCTAATCGGATATCCATGGTCTTCGGATGACAGATCTACACCCCGCGATCGCCCTCACATCTCACAATCCATCAATCAACAAAAGACAATTCACCAAAAATGGCACGAACACCAGTTTCTACCAAAAAGGCCCCCGCCGTGCCGCAAAGCTTGATGAACCAGGCCATCATCGCCAATGGCTTCGTCTTCACATCCGGCGGCGTAGCAATGGACCCCAAGACGGGAAAGATGATTGACGGTGACATTGAGGCTCACACAGTAAGTCAATTCCTCTCTAAAAAGTTGAAGCAGCTACTAATTGAGATGTCTCAGCGCCAAATTATTTCCAACCTCGGCGCCATTCTTGACGAAGCTGGCTCGAGCCTCAATGATGTGATTGAGGTTAACATTTACTTATCTGATATGAAGTACTACGCCAAGATGAACGAGGTGTATGCTGAGTATTGGGGCGATGTCAAGCCTGCTAGAACGTAAGTAAACTGGGAGATGTTTCGGATGAGATTGCTGATTGTAGTAGATGCGTTGCTGTCAAGAGTCTTCCGATGAACGCTAATATTGAGATCAAGTGTGTCGGAGTCGTTACCAAGCCCAAGTCGAAGCTGTGAAGGAGGTTGCCACTTCTTGGTGGCTTATTTTACCCGATGATAGAGGTTCGCGATGATATTCCATAATTAGTAAGGCAGTTGTTAGGTGCAGTCTCTATGACACTTGGCTTGCGAGACCACCTATCCCTGGGTCAATTGTTCCATAATGTGTATCCCGCCTATTCTGCAAGCGCATCGATTCTGAGAGTGGACGGTCTCTTCGTGCTCGGATTTATGCTAGCGCGCACAGGAAACGAGTGAATCCTTCTCACAATGAAAACTCAGGGCGTGGTTTGTGATGAGGACAAACTCGCCCCAGGCGCGGATGATGCTGCCTATATCTAGAACCAGCACAGTCCGTTGGCTTGTCTGCCGTCCGTGGCAGCCGCGTTTAGCATAGACGTTAGTACTGCGTGCGATAAGAAGCCCTCCAATCTTGACTGTGATTGTGCTGCAGTAGTCCCTGGTATCATACGCTACTGCGTGGTGGTACGGGGCTATCCTGCCAGAGTGATCACGGTGGAGGGAATCAGGGCCGCATTGGAGGAGGGCTAGCACAAAATCGACGGTCTTCAAACTCACAGGGCAAAAGAAGGCGGTATTCTCATTGTCAGAAATGAACGTGCTTACACAGACGCCATATTCGCATAGAAGCCGCACTATCTTGACATGGCCTGCCACCGCTGATGAACCAGAGGAGTCTGGCCGTGCTCGTCACGGCCATTGGGGTTGAGTCCCAGGTTGGGCTGCAGTTTGACTAGATCAGGTGAATGAACTTGAGGATAGTGCAACACATCCCCCATCATGATGTCCGGTACGCGGGTCAGCGCCGTGCCGTAGAAGCCCCGGGATGATGACGGCAGCGTTGTCACGGTGCGTCTCGGCGAGATGAGGGGTGGAACTTCCATTCCTCCCTAGAGCATCAAGATCAGCACCGTTTCGCAGTAGTAAATCCAGGAGGCCCCCATCCCACGCTTGCGGAGGGCACCCAATATTCCGTGTAGATGTGTGGGAGGACCGGATTACAAGATTAGTCCAGGGTATTTGCATCAGCTCCGAGTTACAAGAGTTTAGTAGTAATTCGGGCACGGTACTCTGCAGTGTCTCTGAACTGCCTAACGGTATGTAAAATATGCTGGCCGGCTTAGACAGTGCGTTGATGTCTGCAACGTGTCAGAGTAACTCCACGATATGCACACACACACTGGAAAACCGACATAGTGCTATGTTGTACGAAGCGTAGTCAGGTCACCCTGGTCCCATCTGTTAACATCTACGCCACTCTGCTCAATATGAAGTAGCGCGGTACTAAAGTAGTCCTGAATGGCTTTACTCCGCCACACGGTCTAAAGAGGAGCTTGGTCGTATCGTAGCCTTATGGTTCAGCATGCCTGTGTATGGCGAACTTGGTAAGCGCGTGTCCCAGACCGTCTGTACCGTGTTGAAGAAGTCAGTCGTCCACGGGAGGCTCTATTGGAGATAAGAAGACCGGTAAGGCAGAAAGTTTCCGTCTCGCTACCAAGAACAGTTCCGTCTTGGATGGGCACCTCGATCGCCTCAGCACGCTTATTGGAGGGTTCAGTCAGAAATACTTTCCTTGCCAATTCATCAATACGGCTTGTAAACCGCCAACTGGGAACGCTGAGGCAGAAAGCGTTGCCTATTTCAGGCTGGAGGAAAGGTGCGGCAAGCTATCTGGTGCCATACTAGCAAGGGTCAGTGCAGTAAGGTCTATGTGCTCGGTCTGCAAGATGGTCTCGTACATGCGATAAATGTGAGACATAGCAGTCATCGCCTTGGTCAGCGAAGCGCCTAGGGCAATAAGCACCTGAGCGATTGGTATTGACAATCCTCAGAGGCAGACCTGAAGGCGTGGTACAGTCCTGTTGTTGTGAAAGTTGGCATCGACCTGGCTGGGTTGGCTCTAGAGTCTGATTCTGAGAGAAGCTTATGAACCTAGAGAAGCATCCCTAGGACTCTGTATACATGGAGAAGAGGAATACCGCCGTGGTCCCACGCGTACGCAGCTCGTCGCAAGTAATGCCATCGCCACAGCCAGCAGAAGAGCGGCGTGTTGATGCTCTGAAAGAAGGGTAAGTCAGCCCTAATTACCACGGAAGCATACTGCCCATCATACCGTGCGTGTTGAACCCAGAAATGTTCTGTGTATGATCTGACGGAGAAAGAACTGGGGGTTTCGGACTCCCTGGTCGCCCTAAACTGTCTATGCACCTCTGCGCCATGGTAAACTCGGCCCCCTTCGTTTTGATGTGGAAGTATTCTGCAATGTTGATTTCTTTTTTATACCTCAGATCGCAAAATCCTGCTCTCAATAGCTCGACCACTGACACATCCGCCTGGCTTTAATCGAGATGCAGGTGTGTGTCCGACAGTAACTTACAAACCGTATCCCTGGTTTCAGCTCCCCTACCTTGCCATAGAGGAGAAGTCACACAGAAACCTCCCAAGTCTGCCACAGTGTCACCGCAGTGTTACCAGAGTATCAGCTCGTTCTTCACTGAAAGGATTGGAATGCCTGGATGACCTGGCACAGAACCTGAGATATCCTATGCTGTCGCTTATGATACGAGCCAAGATGCGTCCACAAAGAAACCCAAGAGCTGCATGGAACTCACAAAACATCTCCCACATCTCGGTTGTTGGTCTTGCGCTGCACAAGCTCTTACAATGCAAAGCCGACACAAAGAAAAGTGTCACCAGATCACTACCGGAGCGTGTCCCTGACCTCGGTCACGTAGCCTGGTCCTATGTTTTAGAGGTACTGTGTTTCTCGATCTTGGGGTCGACGACTTGGGCAACATCACGCAGTATATCGAAATTGGCTTCACCTAGGCGTAGATGCAGTTCTATTCATAGGCTGGACACCTCACAACTCACCACCATCAATGTCAAGGGGCAGCGACTCGTAGTCTGAGTCAGGGCTGTCCACGATGGAGGGTAGTCTGCCGAGTAAGCCGCTATGTAAAGTCCACGAAACACTCGCCTGTTGTATCCAAGAGGCAGCATACTGGGCCTCGTTGAAGGTTTTTGATGGCTTTCTTGAAACCCCCCAGAGCCATACGTGACAAAATGATACAGTGTGTCTTCATTCCAGCTTTCATCGGCGAAGTTACATGCCTCACCAAGCTGGGTCATTCTGGAGTATCTGGAGGAGAGACGAGCGGCAGAGGGTAATCAAGCTTTCCTGCGCACATCATCTATCGACGGAGAAGAGTGGCATGGGCATCGTGATGGACTATAGCCGGTTGCTCGATGCAATAGGTATACCTGCAATTCCTTTTCCTTGGTCAACAACAGGTCTGAGAAGCGGCGCATGGCAAGGGAAGAAAGAAGGCCAGTGTAATAGCCTCGAATGATGTGAAGAAAGTAAATTGAAGGTTTTAAGATGCAGATATAAGGCTGTCAGTGTCATAAACTTATCCCCTTCACGAGCATGTTGGCATGTTGGTCTTGACGAATGCAAAGGGTTTCAATGAATAGTAACAAAGCAGGAACTAATTGACATGTTCAGTAGCTCACAACGATACGAGTAATAAGCCTCCCACGACTAACCCTAACGTGATGAACACTGAAGAAACCGAACACCGAACAGCATCGCTCCCCTTCGGAACATCAGCACTCTCTTTCCCACCCGCTCCACCCCCTTCCGTGAAGTTAGAAGATCCAGTCAGTTCCAAGCGCTCCAAACCTCCCTCAATCTTATCCAGCGGCGCAACAAACGCCATCTGACTCCAGCTAAACTGCGTATTCCTTCCGCCATACACAAAGACCTCGAATCTTCCCACCACTTCACCATCGCTGAACGCAACCGTTCCATGCAGGGCGTCAGTCACCAGAGTGATTTTAGTAGGAGTAGAGACTTTGACGGGTTTGTGCGTGGATGAAGTGTTCACCCAGATACGGCCTGGAGCTCCGCGGTCAAGATCGAGGGCGTCGTCTTTAGTGACTTTGCGAAGGGGGTACTCCCATCCATCGGCGGTGAAGACCATGTTTCCATTCTTGTTGAGAGAGAGGGTATTATCGGGCCCGAAGAGTGTGAATGGGCCGGTGATGGAGAGTGCAAGGGTGTAGTTCATCCCCTTACTCCCATGACCAAGATGAACTTCCTTCCCATCACCATCTGAACGAGTCCATGCTACCAACGTACTGTTACCCCCAAGAGATATCACCCTATCGAGATCCTGATCCGGAGCCCGCGGAGAGTAAAAGTCAACACTTCCATCACTCGTCTCCTCCACCAACTTCGGTCCTCGACTCCCGCTCCACGCCCTCCCTCCCACCACCGCAATACCTCTCCTCATAGAGTAATACGCCTCAAGTTGCGTACTCGCATCAGGCCCATTATCATTCCACGCCGCCAAAGTCGCACCCCTCAACCTCTCCTCATCACTCTTCAGCTGCAGACTCGTATTCACAGGGTTGAAGTCAGCAGGCGTCCACTGCCACTCCTCCTTATCCGCAAAGTTGAAAACACGACTCTCGTTGAAGAACTGTGGATAGCGCGCTGGGAGGATAGGCATGTGGTCGTTTTTGAGACTTGTGTAGGCCCACCAGTCTTCTGAGTTGATGACATCGTAGCCGTCTTTGACGAGTTGAATGGGATCGGATTGGCCATACTGCCAGTGCTGGATAATGACGGTTTTGTCGATGGTTTGGTTGCGTTTTGATGGCTCGTGAGTGCCCCAGATTCGACTTCTCTTGTTGGACGTGGAGTTTATGAAGCGGCTCATTTTGTTGACGAAGGTGATGTAGTCATCAGCAAGCTCAGCGTCGTATTCGTCGGCGCCAATATGGACTTCTTTTGTTTTGAACCAGGGCAGAAACTCTTTCCAGATGCTCTGCACCGTTGGTAAGGTATCAGGATGCGTCAAGTTGAGCAAGTCCTTTTTGGCCAGGGCAAGCTCCGGTTTCCATTTGGTGAGATACAGAGAATGACCTGGTGCCTCAATCTCCGGAATGACAGCTACTCCTCGAGAAGCGCAGTGACTCTGCAGTTCCATAAAGTCATCTCTCGATAATGTCTCGTTCTCACGCCCATGAAGGATACCCCTCAGCGACTCATCCGCCGGCAACAGCGAGAAATGCGAGTAAACATCCCTCCAACTCTCATTCTTGCCACGATTCAGCGGATAGTTATCACTAAGGTGGTAGTGAAACTCATTCATCTTGAAGAACGAGGCGTAGCTGCATAGCTCTTTGAGAAAGTCCTTCGAGTACCACTTTCTCCCGGCATCAAGCATGTATCCTCTCGTGGCGTAAGCCGGAGCATCTCGACCAAGAGTACTAGTAATCGTCCCGTTGCCAACGAGGAGGAATTGAAGAAATGTTCTGGTTCCCCACCACATTCCTCGAGCGCCTGATCCACCGATGAATACGCGGTTGGAGTTGATAATGATCTCGTAGCCTTCAGATGTTGATTTTCCGTTCTCGTATGTGAGATCAGAAGATTCGCCGGTGTATGAGCCAAGAGAGATGCCGCTAGCATTATTGGGAAGCGAGTCGACGCGCTTCAGCGTCCAGTTGGTTCCTGTGATCTTGGCGAGATCATCTTGAAAGGTGGTCGCGAACGCGTGGGCGGTAGGTGGAATCATGGTAAGGCCATCTTTATCCGACACAGACGCAAACTTATTTTCGATGTAAATGACCTTTGGACTGGAATCAGCAGACCAAGTCTCTTCCACAAAGGAATCAGCTTTTTCAAGAATCGGAGGGATGAGATCTTGTGCTACCGCCAGCAGAGGCGAAGCAAGCAGAACGCCCGCAACCAGATATTCCTTCAACATGACGCTCGAGTCCAAGATGCAAGATGCAAGTTCCTTACCCACATCATAAATCAATCGGGGTTATCGTATTGCTTGCTTGTTGTTTGCCGATCTTGGTGAGATCTGGGTCTTGACTCCGCAACAAGTGCGGGGATGTTACTTGATTGCAACAACGCGGATGTAACTGTAACCATGAACTCTTATCATCCACTGGCAAAAGCTCCCGACGCGCACCTTCTTGTTTAAGCTTGGGCTTAAAGTTGGCTACCCTGGTCTTGTTTCAATTTTTGGCCGTTCAAGCTCCAAACCTCGAAACGCGCTACAAATTCATGATGGAGTCGATAGACTATGATCTCATTTCAATTTAGCAGAAGTTTATTATGCATGAGATTGGTCGAAAACTTCCTTCTACTGAGGTGAAAGAAGTTTGAAACGTAATTATGACTCAAAACGGGTCAAATTCACAATGATGGCCAACTGATTGTAGTTCGTACGATAAACCACAGCAAGCCAATCCCAAAAATTATTATATATTCCAACGCTATTAATAATACCCAAGAACCCAAGAACCATTTTCTTTTTCGTAAAGCTTCAACTCAAGGTAACTCATATCTCTCTATCAGCGACCTCTTTTGCTGAACATGATGTGCATGCATCTCATATATCCGCCTCTCATCAGCCGACATCTCGTACGGCGGCATCTTATGTCTAGGAACGTGTGTGAGGCGCGTGATGTAAGCCATCCGCTGTGGGGACTATCAACTCAAAATAACACTCTTACAAAGTCAGTTCAGGCAGTATACCAGCTACCTAACACAATTGCCTAAGATATGTCTAGGAACATGCATCTCCTGCGGTGGAAGATTGCTCGGTGGCCAATCTATCGAAAACCCATCAAAAGGCTTCTTCTTCATTGCGAGTTTCGCCGGATAACCTCTACGTTTCCGTCGCCAGATGAAAACTCCAACGCCAAGAAGTATGACCCCAAAAGCAGAGCCAAATCCAATACCCATTCCGACCTGTGAAGCCGTCGGCATAAACGGCTTCTTCCCATCTTTGTCTTTCTCTGACTGCAGAGTCTTTTTGCTTGGAGTGCTTAACGGCGCTGCTTCATCGTTCCAAGCATTAGCCCAAGACATTTCCCAAGCATTCGTCTCAAACTGGCCATCGCTGCTTTCAACGCTCATATCAGAAGATCCAGTCGATTGAATATCTCGAGCCCCTTGGAGTCTGGGACCTGGTGCTTGAGCCAACCACCATCTGTTGACACCAGGGCCCCAATTCGCGCCGAGGAAAGCATCCTGAAGAAAAGCACGCCCGAGAACGTATCGCCCATTGTCGTTGACATGGCAAGGAAAATAGGGAACTGGACTGTCGATGATGGGCTCGGAGAGTGTGAGGTTGAGATGCATGAGGGGAACACGGATCTTGGTGATATCACCCACGTTAGGGAATGAGAATGATAAAGCTGTAGCGGAGTTGACGATTCTTCCGTAGTCTTCCGACTCTGTATCCCATAGATAAAGACCAAGATCTTTATTGAATGTGACAGGAAGATATTCAGCGATACTGTCGCAACTTGACTTTGGGAGGGTCAAATATGGTGAACAACCATCGATCGTGACATTGAGACCTTTGCTCAGCGTCGAATTCCCCTTGGCGAGAAGCCCTTCCTTCGCTTTTGACGGGTCCTTCCCAAAACTCTCGATAGCGATGTCTTGAAGTTCAATACCCCCGTCTCTCGGGCTTCCCGGTGTGATGAGCACGTTGCCGATAACGCGGGCCTTATCATAGCCGCCTAACACAAGAGACCCTGGAATCCAAGGATCAGGCGACCCAATGTGCATGCCAAAGCTGTTCGCGGATGTCAAGTCCCTATCCCATAGAAATCCTGGCAGAAGGCTTGCATTGAAAGAGGACGTTTTATCGGGCTGTTCGAAGGACTGGTTGATTGCGTTTGGGGCACCTAAACTTAGACAGCCCAAGGATAAAGGCACCGCTTTGCCGCCGGGGTATTCCATCTTTGCATCGTCCACGACAGCAACGCTGGCATTGGCGATATTGATACCGTTGATGGTAATATCATTTCGGTACCGAGTTCCAGCATCGCCCTTCAGTTCAACACCTTGCATGAAATTATCCAGCTCGACTGAAGGATTCCTCTCATTTCGATACCCTGTGTTCTTACTAAAAGTCCCTGCTTTAGAAGCAAAGCACGTCTCGTTTTCGCAGTAATCATCACTGATAACCCAAGTCTCCCAAGTTGCCCCAGGAAAAAGGTTGATTGATTGGTCTTTCGATCCAATCTGTACTTTAACAGCGTTCCAGGGTCCGTCTGGTCCGTAACTTTGATCAGACCATTCAACTTCTCTTGGCGTGCGGATAGCGTAGGCGAGAGAAACAAAAAAGAAGTGTGTCCAGACCATTGTCTATGGCCCGCGGCGTAGCGACAGAATTGTGTTGGTTCGTGGAGTAAGACAGAAGGGAAATGAAAGATGCTTCGAACCAACACGATGAGAACATGCAAGAAAGAGAGAGAGGGAAACAAGAACGAAAGAGAAAGGGCGGCTGGAGCTGGAAGTGGAAAATGGGTGCTGCAATGCACAGCCAACATCGTGGCCGGGTCATGGAAGGTTGTCCGGTTGATGAGCCTATCGTGGGCTGGTGAACTTGCATTGGCCCACTTGGTAGTGTAAGAGAACGACCAACATGCATAAGAGCGCTGTAGGCTTTTTGTTCCGTATGCGCTAGGGACTTTGTATGCGGGAGATTATCCCGCAATAACTACCGGGGTATCCGAGTCCTTGCTGCAGATATTCATATATCCTGAATCAAGATGTCTGCTTAAGCAAGGTCGTATCACAAGCGTGAATTTGGAATGGTCATTCTACAGGGGTTCGCAGAGTATCCAAAAACATTACATTGGCATTCTTGTTTCTCACTCAAGTCTCCAGTAAGAGCGAATTAAATCACCAAGCTAGAATGCCGACTCGGCGCAGACATCACAAGCCCGAAAGCCCAAGAGCCGAAGAACGCGGCTGATCCCGAACAGCCCCCAAGAACCACAACTAAACTCTTTACCCGCCCAGCGCCTAACCTCCCCCACTGATAGGGCGCTGGACCGCAGTGGGTCAACAGTGGATTAGCGAACACGCGCATTTGATGATCTGTTGAACCATTAGATAATTGGCCAGCCTGGCGCTTATCGGTTCTTTGTCCCGCTGCAAGCGCTAATGGTCAACGACAGTCACGACGTCAAGGATGTGGACATGGATGATGAACAGGCTTCTTTGTACTTTTGCGCCGTTGCTACGCTCTTTCATGTGCTTTGGTGGTTTGATTTAGAAATGTCGTATTTTAATTGAAACCTTGTTCTTGCATAAAGGCGCTTTGGAAGATATGTACCTGTGCATCCTTCTTTGAAAATGAAAGAACCCAAATCGCAATACAAACCCGAGGTTTCTATCCTCTGAACCATGACGTTCATTTAATCCAACTCCAGTAGATCCTACCATCTTCTTTCGAAATAACAATAATGGCATCCAAACGCACCCGCTTGACGCCCATTGCTGTTCTCACTATCTTTTTATTCTTTTTCTTCTTCAACCAATACCGAGATTTCACGGCTCCATCAGCCTTTCAGCCATCAAACAAGACTGCATCTGGTGTCGACTGGTCGCGCTTCGCATATACACAATATGTCACTAACAGCGAGTATCTCTGTAATTCAGTCATGTTCTTCGAAGCTCTCCAGCGTCTTGGTAGTCGGCCTGATCGAGTCATGATGGTCCCTGCAAGCATGCTTGAGCCAGAAATGAAGGACTCAAGCGACGCCTATTTGATAAACAAGGCGCGGAATGAGTATAATGTTAAGATTGTCCCAATCAATATCCAGACCCGTTGGGCTGGCGATGGCAAGAAACATTTTCGTTATCTTGAACACAGCACTAACAATTCCAGCAACTTGGGCCGACTCCTACACAAAGCTGCTGGCCTTCAACCAAACGCAATATGACCGCGTACTGTCCATTGACTCAGATTCTGTACTTTTACACCATATGGACGACCTGTTCTTCCTACCAGCTGCACCAGTGGCTATGCCTCGAGCATACTGGATATCCCCCGAGAAGATCCTCTCATCCCACCTCATGCTGATCCAACCTTCCGAGACGGAACTCTTCCGTATCATGGAAAGAGTTGAATCAGTAAAGCCTGGCGAATACGATATGGAAATTGTCAACCAGCTTTATAGCGATAGCGCTCTGATATTTCCCCACCGTCGCTACGCCCTCCTAAGCGGCGAATTCCGCAACGACAAACATGCTCACTACCTTGGTTCAGAGCTCGAGGCTTGGGATCCCGCTGCGGCATATAGCGAGGCTAAGCTTATTCACTTTTCGGACTGGCCGCTGCCAAAACCGTGGAGGCCTATGGCCGAGGAAGACCGACTTGCGGCACAACCAAATTGTACACAAACGACAAGCGGGGGAGACTATTGTACCGCGAGGATAATCTGGAACTCGCTGTATGCTGACTTTAGAGAGAAGAGACAGGTTCGTTCAACTCTAATAATTGTCACCTTTCTGCATACTGATCAGGGCTTTCCAGGAAATCTGTGATTATCGTATAGAGATAAGAGAGTCTGCTGCAAGTGGAACGATGTTGATTTAGAGTTTAAGAGTATGATGAAGTCTGCCAGAGGGTCGACATCTGGATGCAGTTTGGATTTGTTCGATAATCGGGATATTGTACATGACGAGTCAGAGTAAAGGCCAAAAGTGATTATTTGGATAATGGTAAACAGAACATAGAGCTCAATTGAACGCTGTTGAATGTACACCCTGTATCGCAGAATGTCTCCACCGAACATGTGGCCTATGATTTTTATGTACTTGGAGCAATTGCAGAAGAATTAGAAGATCTTAGGACAGATAAACATAGAAACGGACTGTGGTCCACTTTCAGTTGCTTGGCATGTTCGAGGATAACAATGATATACAGAAGTGAGCTCTGAAATATCAAGTACAAAGGAAAATATTCAAAATATCCGTTGAACAAATGAACAGGTTTAAGTCATGTTCATCGCTTTTAAAAAGCATTTATAATCATATTCACCCTTCCTAACTTAACATCCATCACCGAGCTATCAAGCGACAGCAAATCTCGTCTAACCCCTCATCAGCACTATCATTACGCTAAAAGCTCTCGATACATCATGCATACCTTTAAAAAAGTCGCCCAGAAACTCAAGGAGCTTCACAAAAGCCCCAACTACAAAGTTGTGGACCGCTGTAACAACAAGATTGAAGACACCGTGACGGGAAGCTTCTGGCCTAATATCCGGAAGCACATCCTCGCCGACGACCCGAACGCCAAACCCTTGAAAGCCATTTGTTCCGTCTGCTGGGACGAACTACAGGTAACGTGTATCTCCTCCCCCGATGAAAAACTCAAAACCGGTCTTGTTGCACCTTGCGGCCACATGCTGTGCAATGCATGCTGGCCACGCAAGATTTCTGACCCGTCACACACTCTATTCGAAGCGTGTCGCAAGTGCCCCGTTTGCCAGACTCTACTCGAATGTTTCATTTGCCATAAGGCTTGCGACAAGGTGGCGATTCCAAGGTTTGGTGGGAAGGCTAGTATCGAATCTCTTCGTGAGACAGCTCCGGAGTGTGAACGAGAGTACCGCCCTTACTGTAAGGACTGTGCTAAGCCTTACCATCAGAAAGGAGATGGTTTTTGGTTTGACAATCCTAAGGGACAAGAGAGCTGTTAAAGCGTTAAAATGTGTAAGATGGGTCAACAGTCGGTTGATCTGCTTCGCAGGTTGCATATGTCTATCTTTGATGTGTTTGTAGTTGGCAGTGTTGCTTGTTTTTGAGGAAGATCTAGGACCTAGCATCTAGAAAGACTGGAAAATTCATTTGCATGATCTAAAT
Source organism: Fusarium udum (assembly GCA_013186905.1). Taxonomy (NCBI): domain Eukaryota; kingdom Fungi; phylum Ascomycota; class Sordariomycetes; order Hypocreales; family Nectriaceae; genus Fusarium; species Fusarium udum. Next base: position 64,317 of record JAAQPG010000113.1, read on the forward strand.
GCCACATCTCCACCGTATCCTCTTTCATTTGTCGATGATAATTCTCAGGTCACATATAATGGCAATTTTCTATGTAACACATCGACCGGCTATAAGTGACATTCAATTGCATAGAATGACACCTAAGGTCCCTATCCTAAGTGATGTAAATAAATGATCTGAAGGTCTTTTAAATTTATACTAAATCCGTTTCAATACTCTCGTCCCTTAGTGGGAAGCGCAAGGAGCTATTGCTCATTGGTGGCTACCGAGTTCGGTCTAAATGAGCTACCATGCAGAGACAGGGCGCTTGGAGGCTATGTTGAAATGCAAGTTCCAATGCGGCTGAGCGCCTAACCTTCCGTAGCAACTCCGCAGCTTGCTGATCACTCAACTTTTCAGGCGCTATAGCATTTAAATACCCGGTACTGGCCATCGTTATTGGCCTTCAGAGATCAAACTTGAAATGATGAAGAGTTTCAGACAAGTATGGCGCAAATCAGAAACCATGGATCGACTTAACCCAACGAGCAACACGGTCGTGCCCCCAGAGACTATGCGCAATGACTTCCCGGACGGTGTTAAAATCTGGCACATTCCTGAAGACGCCGAACTTGATATATGCTTTATACACGGTCTGTTAGGTAATCGCGACAAAACTTGGACTGCTCCTGGTCAGCCCAACCCCTGGCCTGCCGAACTGCTTCCATCCCGACTAGCCAAAGCTCGTCTCCTCACCTACGGCTATGACGCGTATGTTTTAAAGAAGTCTGTCTCTTCAACCAACCGGTTGATTGACCACGCCAATAATCTACTGCACGACCTGGCTGCTGAACGTGCATCTTCTGGCATAGCCAATCGACCTCTTATCTTCGTTGTGCACAGCTTTGGCGGTATCGTTTGCAAAACAGCCTTGATTATCTCACGACAGAGTCCCGAGTCTCACCTTGGGCAAATTTTCGACTGTACCAGGGGAATCGCCTTCCTTGGAACTCCGCACCGTGGCTCGTGGGCTGCTGATTGGGCCAAGATACCGGCTTGGGCGCTGGGCCAAGTCAAATCGACAAATCGCAACATATTGGATGTCTTACAGATAAACAACCAATATCTCGAATTTATTCAAACTTCATTTCTATCAATGCTGCACGATCTTCAGAAAAAGGATCGGCCTCTGCAAATCACCTATTTCTTCGAGGAGCTACCCATGCCCGGAATTGGCACCATCGTCAGTAAGGAATCAGGCACTCTCGAGGGCTACAGTGCCTTCAGCATCCACGCCAACCACTCTGACACGGCCAAGTTTGGCTCCGGCGAGCAAAGCGGGTTCAAGAGACTGCTGGGGGAATTGGTGCGGTGGGATGCTACGCTTAGAACGGGAGACTCAACTGTCAGCCCTGTGGCTGAGCTAGAGTCAAATGGAAAAACGCCAAATGCAACGTCATCCCTCCAAACGACAACTGGGCATATTTTCAATGCAAGTGGAGGAACGCAACATAACAACACGGGAGCGGGGAATCAGTTCTTTGGAAATTTCGATGGGCCGGTCTATTTTGGGTTGCCATCTGATAAGTAGTTAGCATTATAGAGACTTTTCAAGATTTCTTTTTGTTTGAGACGTCGTCGGTCGTGTCACAACTCAGGAGGGGAACCACACCTTGGGGTTGAAAGAGGCTTTGGTGATCCAATCAGACGACAGCACTAAGGCAGCCTGCCAACCATATCACAACAAGGCATCCTGCGTGGACAACGCATAAAGTGCCTGCCTCTGGAAGCGGGCAAAGGCGTGCTAGGACTTCAGCTGAGAGGCCCCAATATTAATTTGCTAAACAAATATCAAGGAAAAACAGGTTTTCGTCGATGCTAAGCTGTTCAAGCGCCCAAGGTTCTTGCTCATCGACATACACCAATGCAGTGCGATTCTTACCTTCTAAGTGTAATGCATAATTAAAATAAACGTACAACGCAAAGGGGGCTTCATCTCTCGCCCAAGGGCAGTCCCCGATAACACATTAATATTTCCTTTGAAAAACATACAGACTGCCCACAGCCGCACTCTTTCGCTAGCTGTCAACCGTGCCTTACCGGCTATGACGTGACATGTCACGCGAAGCATGGCGAGTACAGCCTTGATTGAAAAAATCCCCTCGCCAGAAAGGTCGAGACGTGATGTCATCATTCGGAAGCCAGTTAATAGCCCTACCAAGCTAGCAACCCAAACGACCGCAACAGTCGAAGCATTCAAAGTTGATGACAGCCCAAGAAATGATACGCCTGTGTCGACTTGGGGGGACAGCTTCAATGTTTCCGGGGGAGTTCAATACAATAATACAGGAAACGGCAATCAGTTCCTCGGTAGTCAATTTCATGGCAATGTGAATTTTGTTGGAGGGAATGGGGAAAGTGGTAAGCAACCTAATTTGTTCTTGTCTTACAACTTCATATTTGTCGCTGACCTTCCGATGAAGGGGATCAGTCCCGAGAGAGAAGGAAGGCCCAGGTTCCGAACCGCCTCGCAACTTCCCCATATCGTGGCCGGAAGGATCGGAACCCTTCTGCCGTCCAAGGGACCTGCGAATGGTTCATCTCTCATCATCTCTACCATGAATGGCTCGACCACGAAGCTTCAAAGATCCTCTGGGTCTCTGCTGATCCCGGATGCGGCAAATCAGTACTCGTCAAATATCTTGTCGACTCTGTCATTCAGACTACTGCTTCCAGGAAGGTCTGCTACTTCTTCTTCAAGGATGACTTTGCCGATCAAAAGAGTCTTCTCAGCGCCTTGAGCAGTATACTTCAGCAACTCTTCATGCTAGACACTGCGCTACTATCAGACGAGATCCTTTTACAGTTTGATGCCAACGGTCAATGGTTAGCTGCGTCGTTTGTTGAACTATGGCAAATTCTTATCAAGGTTGCCGATAGTAATCCCGATATAGAAATCATCTGTCTCATCGATGCAGTTGACGAATGCAATGAGCAAGAGAGGAGGCAACTCTTTAAGGCACTCTGTGAACTTTGCGGCTCTAAGAAGAGCCTGAACCTGAAGTTTCTCATCACTAGTCGACCTTATCGAGAGATCGGAATGGGCTTCAAGCCCCTGGAGAACCTGAACTTGCCAGTTATTCACCTCAGCGGCGAGAGCGATTCCGAGATGAGAAAGATTGCCAAAGAAATAGACATTGCCATAAGAGAAAGAGCCAAGACAATCTCTGTCCAACAATCACTCACGGATGACGAGCAACTCATATTAATCACGCAACTTTTGTCTGTCCGGAATCGAACGTATCTCTGGGCACACCTTACATTGGATTTGATCGAGCGCCAGCTTGACATCAGCAAGGAGAAGATTATCAACATCACATCACATCTCCCCCAGAACGTCAACGAAGCCTACGAAAGGATAATGTGCAGAACCTTTAGCAAAGACAAGGCAACCAGAATGTTGCACCTCATCATCGCTGCAGATCGCCCTCTTGCCTTGGGGGAAATGGTCGTTGCCCTCGAGCTTCAACGGCATCACCAGTCTATTGATGATATCGAAATAGAACCCGAAGACCGCTTCCGTGAAAAGATTAGAGACATTTGCGGATTGGTCACCGTTAGCGAATCACGAATTTTCCTCCTTCATCAGACTGTTAAGGAGTTTCTGATTTCCATAGACCACACCGAGCCCGCCAGTCTAAGCTGGAAGCACTCAGTACTCGTACAGGATCCTAATTTGACCCTGACTTATGTCTGCGTCTGGTGTCTTCAATTGGACCACTCAACGAAAGGGCGGCAGAGCGCCACCTCAAGTGCCTCAACACATACCTCGAGAAACTCATTTGTCAACTATGCTGCTAAACACTGGACAAATCATTTCAATCGGCTGTCAGTTCATAATCAGAAGAAGATGACAAGCGTGGCACTAGAGATGTGTAACGCTCGAGGTCCTTGCTTCTCGGCTTGGTTCCCAGTTTATTGGAGAAGTCGGCATCGTCGGTCTGTTTCAGGGTTTACAACTTTGATGGCAGCATCTTATTTTGGACTTGAACCAGTTGTGAGACGCATTCTTAAAACTCAATACTCTCAGTTGAACAGAAAAGACGAGACTTACCACAGATCAGCGTTATCTTGGGCAGCGGGTAATGGCCACGATGTTGTTGTGGAACGTCTCATCCGTGGCTTGTCGATTGGACCTCAGTCCTTCAGGATGGTCCTTCGGCAAGGGGCCAATATCAATCAGTTCGATTCAGATAATCGAACGCCTCTTACCTATGCTATCTGGAATGGACACCCATCGGTCGTTCACCGCTTGGTCGAAGCTGGCGCATGGGTTGACGTTCCCGATGTCTTGGGGGCAACACCGACCTCGTACGCAGTCAGAAGCGAAAATTCCGTCATAAAAACTCTTGTAGTGCGAGAAAATGTTCCTAGTAATGCAGATCATAGGGAAGGGGAAAAGCTTCTATTGTCGGCAGCCAAGTATGGTCACATTCACGTGGTGAGAGTGCTTTTGGAAGCTAAAGAAACAAACGTCAATCTCAAGGATGATGAAGGCTGGACTCCACTAATGTGGGCTATCAACTACAGGCACAGTGGGATCGTCAAACTTCTCCTGGCACACAAGGCAGATGTTGATATCAGAGACAGGGCCGGGATGACACCCCTTCACTTCGCCACCCGATACGGCCAATTCGAAGTAGTAAAACTCATACTGAAAACTGGGCGCGCCGATGTTAATATGCCGGATTTGGATGGGCTGACCCTCCTGCACCAAGCCGCTCGCTGGAAACAAGACGACATTGCTCAGTTGATACTAAGGACAGGGGTGGCCAAAGTCAATGCCAGAGTAAAATGGCAAGATCCTGCATACTCTTGGGTTATTCGATACAATTCTTGCTCGACCCTTAGACTCATGTTTAATATTTACGATGATAAACTGTGTGTTCGAGATTGTACAGAGGCCATTCTTGCTGACGACAAAGAGTGGGCCGGCAAGGACTGGGCCGACAAGTTGAAAATTATGCTGAGATCAAGAAAGATAGATGTCAATATGGGTGATGACAAGGGCGAAACAATCTTGCATAAAGCCGTCAAAAAAAGATCATACCAAACGATCAAGGAGTTTCTCGCAACAGAAAATGCGGCTACAAACAGCCGAGATAGCCGTGGGCTTACGCCTCTCGCGCTGGCTTGTTTGACCCTAGACTCGAACGCCGTAACTTCGTTTTCGGTAGCCGATTCAGTGGATCCGAACATAGCCGATACCAACGGGTATACACCACTTCATCACGCCGTTCAGGAGCATTCAGTTCCTATCACCAGCGCTCTAATCGCAATGGCAAAGGTGAGAGTTGACATTAAGAATAAAGACGGCCGCACGCCACTTTCTTTGGCTTGTTTGAAAGGCAATACAACCTTGGCAAAATGCTTCCTCCATAGCTGTCAGGTTGACATCAACACACAGGACAGAAATGGGAGAACACCTGCTCATAACTGTGTTTGGATGGAAGACGTGGACATGTTGCGCCTGATTCTGCAGACAGGCCAGGTAAATCTCAACGTGGTAGATAACCAACGGTGTACACCGCTACTACTTGCTGTTCGCCACAGGAAATGGCACATGGCTTTTTCACTGTTGGATTACGAACAAGCCGTGAACATGAAGGATCAGAATGGAAAGACAGCACTTGCCTGGGCTATCATACATGGACAATCAGGCATAGCCAGGCTGTTGATATCCCTAGAGCAAACCGACGTCAATGTACGAGATGAGGAAGGACTTACACCATTGTCTCACGCCGCTCAACAAGGGAATGAAGACATAGTCCGGATGCTGGTTGATAGACACGAAATCGACGTTGAGATCGAAGATGATACCGGGACGACTGCACTGGGACATGCTGCAAAGTTGAGACATTTAGGGGTTGTCGAACTTCTTTTGAAAGAGGGAAAAGCAAAGCTATTGGCAAGGGATGACAGCGGGAAAATTCTTCTGGCTCTGGCTTCGATCGAAGGACAGGTGTAGGTAGTCCAAAGAATCTATGCCATCAAAGGAGAGAACTATTTTTAGATATAATGTCAGTCTAGAAAGGTGTTACTTAGTTATATTGTAGCAGATACTACTGAGGACCCTTATCTTATAAACATAAGGCTAAATAACGCGTATGTTGGACAGGAACATAGCCGCCTTTGGTTTCCGTTTTTTCTTAAAGCTCAAACTAATTCAACTTCAACCTAAGTGCTTGAGCTTATCCTAAGTCTGAACTGAGACTAGACTAGAGAGCAAGAAAGTGCTACAGAAATGCAGGCACGCTATGTCTGGTTTCAAATATGGCAAGTTATAAGATACAAAGCCATACATCAGTTAGTATGGAAGGATACTCTATAGCAAGCAGAGTCTTGTGGTGAGCTTCTAGAAGCAAAGAGAACATAGAACCTATTTATTGGAAAGCACCTACAACTAAATACTTATCTTAACCTTAAGCCTATCTCCTTGTACGATCCATTCTTCCTTCTCCATTAGTTCAGGGAGATCCTATGTCACATTGACATATCGACCAGCCAGCCAATCTCTCTTCTCAGATGTCAAGTAAACGATAGAGTCACCTGCCAGCTCTGGTTTATCGGCAAATGCTGAATTGCCCTGTCAGCATAGTAATGAACATCAAGAGAGCTCATTGAACTTACCTGTCCTTAGTTCTGGAGATTGGGGCCACTGTTGCAACACCATCTCGGTGGCTACACTACCTGGGTGTATAGAGCACACCAATAACCCCTTATCTCCGTACTCCGCGGTAGCAAATTCTGCTAATCGGAGGGTAGCTAGTTTGCTGATCTGATATCCACTCAAGGCCGGCGAGACGCAATGCGCACCGATGCTACTGACGTTGATTATAGTCTTTTTGCCTTCGCAACTGAGCAACAGTGGAATGAACGCACGTAAGACCAAGTAGAGCCCCTTGGTGTTGGTGTCAAAGTTTCACGCCCACCCCTCAGGGTCACTGTCAACAATGTTCCCGTCGCCTGCGAGGATCCCAGCGCTATTGACCACAATATCAAGACGACCGAATTCGGAGTGAATCGTTGCAGCTGCGCCATCTACACTGGTGGGATCTGACACGTCCATGTTGAGTTCCAGGACCGTTGGGCGTTTGCGACCCGCTTCAGAAGCAGCGTCAACAATCGAAGCAGAGGAACTAGAAAGATCGGAGCGTGCTCCGATGGCGATCTGAGATGCGCCTGCTTTGGCAAACGAAATAGCCATGGCGAGACCAAGCCCTCGACTTGCACCGGTGATGAGGACTGCTACACCGTTGAAATCGAAGTTGGATGGCGAAATGGCGGGGTATGTGTCATTGTGTACCTGAGTGCTAACGTAACCGTCGACTGCTAGATAATCAGAACTCTTGAGTCGTTTAGCCTTGGCATGTAGATATTACCTGGGCCTTGGGTGTCTCTTCCTGACGAGAGCATCTTGCCGATGATATTGGGCAAGGAAGTCTAATATCAATTTGTAATAGGGTGGAGCAGAAGATGTAACATTCATCATGTGGCCAAGAACCAGTCACTGAGGACCTTTTGTGACTCCATGTCTTAGATATGTTCCAGTACGGGAACCCGGGCGTTACGAGCTACCCGTCATAGTATCCCATGAGGTTAGATCAAAGGTACCCACGGTAAGATCGGGGTCAAAGCCGTGTTTTAGTCTAAACCGCTCCGCATACATGCGCCTCAGGAACCCAGGTGAGCTGCAATCCTTTGGACTCCGCTGAAAGTCCGCTGATGCTTTTCGGACCACGTTTGCGGAGTGGGTATCGACTTGGAGGGTCAACGCGTCAGGTATCTTGATTGACACTGCGGACTTCGATTAGCCTATGTAGATCACTGGGTTAGACTTTACTTAAGAAACCTAAGACTAAGTTGTCTGGGTTCATGGAAGCTCACAGCCACAACTGTCAATTAAAAATAACACATCTTCAAACACCTATTCCTCTAGCCAACTTATAACGCACAACCATGACCAACTTACCGACCAAAAGTACCGCCCTGTACGCGAACGAAGAGGGCAAAATCGTTGTTCATGACCTCCCATTCCCAGAGGCTCAAGAAGGAGAGATTCTCATCAAAGTCTTATACTCAGGCGTTAATCTATCTGACGTGCGAAGTGTCGAATTCTTTGGTCTTAAAAATCATGCTCTCGGCGATGAATTCTGCGGCGTGATTCTCGAGTCATCAAGCCTTACATCTACGCCCTTCAAAGCTGGCGATATCGTAGCTGGTATAGTGGCTGCAGGTAGGTCTCTGGATCCCCGCCATGCTGCGCACCAGGAGTACATCACCGTTGAGCCTGACTGGGTTTTCAAGGTGCCTGAGAACTTGCCTCCTCAAGCTGCTGCTGGCCTTCCCATCGTTGTGCAGACTGCCAGTAATGCACTCTTCAATCATCTCGGGCTCCCACTCCCGCCAAGTGTCGCAGAAGGTACCGTTGATGAAGGGGCTTCTTCTCCTGAGGGGACCCTCGTTGTTTGGGGTGGTGCAACGGGTGTCGGCATGGCTGCCATTCAGCTTGGACGGGCTAGCGGTGTATCTTCAATCGTAGCAATTGCATCAGCTAAGCGGCATGACTTCCTAAAGTCCCTAGGTGCGACTTGTCTCTTCGACTATAACGATCCAGACGTCACTGAAAAGGTCAAGAAGACCCTGCAGGGAACGAAGGGAACAATCTGGGGCCTCGATGCACTTGGAAGTGTCGACAACCCTGTATCGCAAGAAGTCCTCAAAAGCGCCATCCCGCCTCACGACAAAGTCCGACTGGCCACAGTACTACTAGCCCCTCACGAGGGGTTCGAAGCTGTCTTGGGTAGTCGAAAATTCCATGTTGAGTTCAGTCTACCAGATGGTACGACTCTGAGCTTCCCTAAGGACGAGGCCCTTGCCGATAGGCACTGGAGAGGTTTTCGCTGGGTCATTGACAATTACGGCGGCCATTATAAACCGACACCCGTTAGAGTTTTTGAAGGTTCCGGTAAAGATGCTGTTGTTGAGCTCCATAAGATGTGGCATATGAATAACTTTGGAAAGGTGGTGATTAAGCACCCTTTGCACCAAGAATCATAAAGAACCTTTAGTCTTAGTTGATAAAAGTGATATTTGGCTATGAATATTGACAGTCTGTAATGTTTGATGAATTTATCTCTGCTGTCATGAGATGTAGGAGAATGACCAAGACATCTGAGGGATGCAACAACCAAATCTCGCCTACCCTTGCTCATCAAATCCGCTCTCCTGATGAGTTTCATACACTGCAGTCAAGCCAATTGAACTCGAACTATGCATTAATGACTTCATTACGACTTCTTTATGTTTAAACTGGAGATTCTGCATGCACAGAAGCTTTTGACGCTCCATTTCTGTCCCCATACCATGACCTCCCGTCATCGGTATTCACATCATGACTGACTTGATACGACTTCGAGACCACAATATCAGCCATCCTCACAGTCTTCGAAACGATCGAGTCCTGGCTCCCCCTCACACTCAGCTTCGATCCCTCATTAATACTTGGCGTAAGCTCATACGGGCCCGAAATATCCTGCGTAAGCGTTCTATTACCGCCCCTCGTACCGTGAGTAGTCGTCCGATACGACGAAGTAATCTCACTCGGAGCATTGCCATTCCAAAAGGACCTTGAAAAGATTGGTCTAAGAATGGGGATGTTGACGGTAAGGATTCCAACGATGGTTTCTCGAACACCCCATGCGTTGATAGTTAGTGCAGATGGGTTTGCGGAGAGTGTGAGGACGATGCGGGTTATAGCGGCTGCAATTACGAATGCTCCTGAGGAGAGGAGAAGGCCGATGACGAGTTTTCTGGGGCTGTTAGAAGGATTTGGGGGATGGGGAGGGGAGACTGACTTGCGGAAGGGGACTTGGAGTTTCCAGAGGAGAGGCACTGGAATTCCGAGAATAAGAGCGTCGGTGCTAGAGAGTTAGAAATGTTTGTAGAAGTAAGTTAGGGGTCACTTACAGGACGTTTAGAATTGTTGTTACCAGAAAGTTCTGCATTTTGAAGGAGCATTTCTCTGTGAAAACTGTTAGTTTCCTTGGTCAATATCCTGTAGCTCAGCAAGACAAACCTCCGGGATCGGGCACAACCCTTGAAAGAATGTCAGTCTAACCCAACTACTTCAGCATCCAAACTTACTGCCAGTTCTTCTGAGTAGGAAAACATCCAAACGTAATCTGCGCACAGTCAGCTCTACCCTCAGCCCATACTTGATAGAGCCCTTGCTTACTGTGAGGAAGACAGCAAGGTAAGACACAGCACACAAGATCGAAACAGTCTTGACAAACATATTATGCCAAGTACCAATCGTCATCCTCGAAAAGAAGCAGAGCATTGTTCCCTTGAGAGACCAAATGAGTGCTGTGTATGCGTACCAAGCTGCAAGCTCGAGTTTAGAACCAGTTTCGTATTCGTGGATCTCATCTTGCGTAAGAGCTTTCGAATGTAAGCTTGCAATATTTTGCAGGGATCGGGAGTACTGACTGCGTGATTTTGCTGCGACGCCAGCTTCGATGTTGGTGCCGAGATAATCTGCTAAATTAGATGAGGGCAAGTTGTAAGTGGTAGGAACTTACAGATCAGATGTACGGTAAACGCATCTACGGCGTAGAATATGAGAACAAGAACGGAAAAGAAGTCATCGCCTTGTAGACCTCTCCACCCAACGGTCTTGAAACGGACTGCAAAACGCGAGAAGAGAATAAGCGTCCCAAAGACATAAAGCGTCCATGACTCAATAATGAACTAATCACATCAGTCACTTCCAACATCAATGATCAAAGTAACATACCGACGGCCTGTCTTCAATCTGAGGCATATTTTACAACCAAATTAGCAAAAGCAGAACAGAGCAGGGAGGCAATCGAACAAGCAGGGAAGTTGGTATACCTCCATCTTTATTACAGAAGCTAAAGCTGCATGAACTACAAGCTAAGACAGATTCCCCTATCACATCGGATCCAAGCGACTTTAACGATTCGCGGCTGCATATGACTAGACCCAGAAGGGAATAGGGCTGACACTCTGTCCTGAGGTAGATTTGTTTCACCCTCTGTACTGTTCACACGATGAACCGTATAACTCTCAATTTCGATAATATTTCTATACAGTTTCTTATAAATTAAATGAGTATAGGAGATGAAGATTGTCTGAAACGGCATTTGTTTCACGAGTGAAGGACACAAATTCCTCACGATTTAGAAGTGCCGATCTCTTTCGGGATTGGCGAGTCATGGATCTACGCTCGGGAATCTAGATCGCGGGAGAAAGCGGAGAATGGCCCGATCGATTCATGATCGATCACTTTTGGCTCGATAAGCTTCTCAATTGAGTTATGTCTGTATGACCGCCATAACTAAATGGGTAGACAAGAGAGTTCTTGCTGGACTTCTTTTCCTCATTGAGCAATTGACTTTATTGTCTCACCACAGACATACCTCATCTGGTCAGCAATCTGATCATCATCCCGCAGGGATAGACCTAAACCACTCGGTCAAAATAACACAATAGCTTTTTCCCTGTTTCAGGCAGAATAGACTCGGTTTTTTATAGTATAATTTACCGTAGCAAGGCCCGCAGGAGCTGTCTTGTCAAGATTCAGTGAAACCTTGACTCGACAGTCCTGACAGTTTTACCATAGCCAAACTCTAGATAAATTGCACCACGTTTCATATGTAGACCGTCTCAAACTTAATTGGTCTCCTCTCAACAATTCAGAAGTAGCTTGGTCCAGACCGATGGATTTTTAATTTTCTTGGGAGTTGTGGCTTGGCTAGCTCGTTAGATAACCCGCTTTTGCCGAGTGGTGATCCGGGAGGCGGGCCGGTGACGGATTTACCGACCGCTGGTTTGTATTCGTGGCGATCTGTCTGATCCGGAGAAAAGAGAGGCGCAGAAGAAGTAGTTTCGGTAGTTTTTTCAATGGGGTAGATGGCGATAGCCCCTTTGAGATTGAATTTCTCGGGTCTGCAGTTGGTACTTATGGCTGAGAGTTTAAATCAGCAGAGAGAACTTCGTAACTTAGTCTCGGCTGGCCATGAATTAATCAAAGGTCTCGATGCAACTAGTGGGGTGTTGATAATCAACGGAGATAGTATGGCTGGACAATAGGGGGGGCTTTATTTAATGCTAGCCAAAGTCCAAGAAGTACTTTAATAAATCGTAAGAACCTCCCTTTTACAGACCTCAAGGTTATAACCTTCTGGGTTAACGCCCCTAGCGGCATTGTAATGATTCCATGCGCGATCACCCATAAGGCCCAGCGCGATGCAGTGTCCTACAAGCTGATATCCCTTCTCATGTTTCATAGGCCGGACCAGATGAGGGGATGGCAAGTGTTCAGAAAGCATGAGTTTGTCCCCAACGGCCGCCTCAGGAGGGACTAGACACATTCTACCTGTTTGGGAGACAGCGAACCTCAGTCCTTGTGTCTTTCGTCTGGAGAGAGAAACAAACAGATCACACCCCGGAGTTTCTTTCTGAAGGGTCTCCGGATACCTTGCCCGATAACATGGAAGGTTGAGCCACACACCATAACTCGCCTCCAGCGCCTTGCGGCCTACTCTTAGATCAGTATGATCTGGGTTCTCGTAACCGGCTACAGGGGTGCCTATCGGGAAGGTGTCTGGCCGTATGAATGTTGTGACTTTCGTTTGATGGGGTGCCTCTCCCCAGTAAGATTTGATGTCTCCGATCAAGACCCGAAAGATAGCTCCTCTCCATCTACCGGGACACCTTCGATAGCACCGACTCCATCGCCCTAAAGAGTCAATATCCTTTTTTTCAATATATCTTAATTGCCCTTCCACCACATCGCAGATCTCATGAAACCATTGTCTTGAGTCATCGTCATGATCAATGACCTGTGTTTGGGCCGATATAGTGTCTATCACATGACAGCCGGCTATTTTGAGTGTATTGCCTTGAAAGGAAAACGCTTTCTGATATTTGGACAGCGTGGATGCTTCCCAGTGCAAATCAAAGGTTGCTGTCGCAAAAGCCCTTGTATGAGCCATTGAAATGGAAGTCCAGTCTGGAACCCATGATGGAAGTCCACCGACCGTCCTTGGCCATCCAACTCCGGCATATAGCAAGATCCTAGCGTTGAAGTCCACAGCCGTCTGTGTCAAATACTTTTCAGCTAGTCCCTTGTATAAGGTCCTGGTTGTTATATTGTAGTCTACCTGGATACTTTGACATGATTCTGGACCCGCTCTGCTTTTTTGCAAGAGGCTGAGAAGGCCGTAAATCTTGTCGCGGGGATCGCGTGCCTTGGTATGAAACAGGAGTGACAAGAGTGCTAACAAGTCTTGGGAGTTTCCATTTGAGATGTTGGATCGAAGCCGTGTTATCAGCTTTATTTGCCGAAGGCCTCGAAGTACCTGATCAGACGGCGATATATCGTAGAACTTATGAAGTCCTAACCAGGCGGTAATTCCCCAAATATATTCATCCTTGTGCCCCTCGGGCAGTGTCTCGTGTGCGAAATTGGAAATCGACTGCCAAGCAATACATAATGTGCCGAAATGAATTGTGATTTCTCGACCCCATGCAATTTCCTGGACAATCCACAATCGAATCCAGTAGTCGTGCGAAAGGATGTGATGTAGAGATCCGCTGGACAGAGTTATCGAGCCAAAGAAGTAATTGCCAATTATACGCCGAGCCTGCGCAGTGAGAGCGAATATTCCTTGAAGTAATCGGGGAAAGGAGACTTCGAATACTGAATGCGCGCGTATCCAATTGGCGAGTGACTCCTTGGATAGCACGTCAAGGCCTTTTGGAAGCGGTGTTTTTGGCACTGAGGGCTGTGATAGCCATACTCTCACTGCGGTAGCCCTTCTGTAAATGTCAGACATGCGCCCAACTTGCATTGTCCTTTCCGCTAAGGAGTCAGCATCTTGGGCTTGGTTGATGCATATTGAATCAATCCAGATCATTCGTTGTCCACAAGCAGGTGTAAAGTCGTACAGTATTTGTCGAGCATTTCTAGTCACTAGCAAACGACCATGATTGACAACAATAGGACACGTTGGTTCTTGATTATCCCAGGTGTATGAGATGGCTTCATACGCGGGGCACGTGTTCAACGGATAGGCTAGAATCTGGAAGTCACGCCAGAGTAGAAAGCCTCGCAATCGCACAAGGCGAATATGAGCTTCGCTAGGGAGAGCTTGATGGTTGTATGATTGCCATGAGGTGAAGGACTGGTCAGCGTCGTAGAATGATAAGCCTAAACGCGATAGTTTAGATATCATGGGCGGCAAGTGAGCTGTCCAAGACGGTAAGATCAGTGCCGCTACGCCCGTTATTGGAATGGAGACCTTCGTGCGATCTGGCCACATAGTCACTATCGCGACCCACCACAGAAAATATGTTAATACAATTGACCAAGTGGAAATAACGAGAGGGATTAATTCTCTTGACCCGAAGAAGTCTTTCCATAGTGAGTCCCACTGAATGCTGGCAAGTAATGTAAAGAAGAAGCGCCTGGAGTATGCCTCGTAAGCTGTATCCCTAAGCACAAAGATCACTAAACAAAGGATCGGGGTAGAAAACCAGAAAGTATTGGCTCGTTGGAAAGTCATGATGAAGTTTCTGTAGGTAAAGGATACGGGATTTGAGAATCATCGAGAAATTTCAATGGCACTGGGTCTTTATTCGATCGGGATTGATGCCTTGGGCGTTAGACAGAACCTGATTGGAAGTGTGTTTTGCACAGCCACGTGCACCGCTTCTGCTAGGTGGAGTTGGGCAGATTTTGGCTGATGATTTACTGATTAGGCCTGCCAGGCTTTTCTTAGGTTCCGCTACATAATATGTACAGAAATACCCTGTTAGGCTGAGCACTGGATATCTTGGTGCAAATCTTGTCCAATACCCATACAGAAACATAAAGGGCCTCCAACCTTGACCCGGCTGGACTACAAGACTGTAGAAAAATATTTCCGCTGATGTTGTTGCAGTACATAGACCCTGAACAGCCAGCTCACCAACCAGGAACCATCTCAACATTCAGCTTCCACCCCGAAAGGATCTTAAACAGCGTCAACGCAAAATCATCACCAATCTCCCTCCCCTCATCCGACCCATTCTGCAAATCAACAGGAGTAAACTTATACCGACCAACAAGACTAGCAACAAAACACGACAGTTGGTCTCGAGCATATTGCTCACCGACACAACGACGCGAACTACCTCCAAACGTCAGAAACGAATACCTGTGATCAGCTCCACCACTGGGATTATCCAGCTATCGCGATGGATTGAACACCCTCGCATCAGGTCCCCAGTGTGCAGGATCACGGTTCTGTGCCCAAGGTGAAAACACAATCTTTATGCCTCTGGGGCATCATGTTTAAAATTATTAT
>JAAQPG010000114.1:0-28561 GCA_013186905.1 Fusarium udum
CTTAAAGGATAGTAATTATATAGTTTATTTCCTTTAGGGAGTTAAATAAAGAGTCTAGTATCTAGGCCTAAGTTAATAGGAGCTTAGGATATGCTAGGAGTTGTTTTATTACTTTAAGTTAGGTTTTTAGGTAGTGCTAGTACTTTGCTATTTATCTATTAGCCTTATTATTCCCTTATAGGTTTAGTAGTAAAGGTAATAGTAGCAGCCTTATAAGACTTAGCAATTAGCTATTTCCTGGCTTGCTAGGGCTTAATCTAATTACTCCTTCCTAGCTTTAGCTAGGTTAGTAGCTTAGTGGATTTAGGGATATCTTAGAAGGCTTTAGTAACTTAAGGTAGAAGGGCTAATGTAGCAGTTTATAGGTCTAGGTTGCTAATTAGGTTATTAAAAACTTCCTTTAATGCTTATAGTACTTGCTCTCTAACTACCATTCTAGCGGTCTAGCAGGTATAGAGGCTTATAAATATAGCAGAGACTTCTAGGTAGGAGGTTTTTATTAATAAGAGGAACAGGATTAGCTTAATCTTAGTTATAATATATAGATTACTAAGGTTTAAATATTTAGTAATCTTAGTAAAGCTCTCTAATATTTAATCTCTAGGTAAGAGAAAACCTTACTTTCTAGTCTTATTAAGAGGCTTAAGAGGCAATAAGTTAAAGATATTTACATTAAATAATAAGTTAGTAATAGCTCTATTAAGATGGTTTAAGATGTAAGGAGTATCTAATAGTTATAAAAGAGGATTAAACCAGTTCCTTGCTAGAGCGGCAGGGAATCGGCCTTAAGCTGGCAGCATGGCGCTAGAGGAAAAAAGGGGAAAATTAACTCTATTAGTAAAAAGGGTATAGTGTGTGTAGGTATACTAATAGACCTATATAAAAAGAATATTTTAAAGGAGAGGTTTTGCAATGCAATGTGAACAAGGTCATGTGAGAACTCATGATGACCTATCATGGTGATAGCATTGATGAAGGAAGAAGTTTTAGCTCTGATATTATTATACGTGGTCTTTTCCTGGAAAGTTGTGGGTGCTCCGAACCTGGCAGAGGGTCACTGTGGTTTAACAAGTGGTCTTGAACATAAGTTAAAACAACCACCATCTTTGCGTCAATATTCTCTGATACCCTTCAGTCATGAATTTTCGTATGAGGATTGATCTTGAAGTAGCTCCGGCTGAGTCATGTGAGTCATGTCTACATCTAGAGCAGAGAGCATAGATGTTCCAAGTAATGACAAATTCACTGGCAAATATGTTGGTTGTGTAAGTCAAAGAATGTTTCAATTGAGCGGCCATAGCTGAAACCCATGAGCTATTACTGCTATTATCTGCTTCGATCAGTATTAGCCGAACGGTATATGCCAGTATTGTGATTGTAACTATCTGAACTAAACTGGCTGATAATGTAATCTGACATTGAGCAATTCTCTCATGATCGACTGATATACAATCATATATAACACCCAAAGCATGGTTTCGAATCATGCACTTATCTTTAGCTGCCATCATGCTGCTATTAGATACCTGATCATGGGTTACATGAAAGGATTTCTGATCACGAGACATTGGACCTGAACAAGCACTTCATAGTTTATATCAATCGCTTCAGGCATCCTGCCATTGTTCCCAGGCTCCAAATTGCATCTCATATGATGGTCCCTCTTTGGTGGCCTTGATAGAACAGCCAAAAGTGACTTGGTTTCTCTCGGGTTCGTTATTAAGTGTTAGTCGTGAAACTATATCAACAAATTTACCTCAAGATCAAATGGTCTTGGTAATATCTGAGAGTCTTACATCAGTGATAGCAAGACATGGAGGAGCAAAGACAATCTGAAGCCTATACAAGCGGAGAGACTGATCTCATTCATATCATGACCTTACAGGAATGCCCAGCATTCATAGCATATTCCCAGGGTTCTATTGACATACATAACGAGTCTGGCTTGATAATAGGTTAGTCTCCTGTGCTTCAGCGTGTTCTTCGCCTTTGGAAACGATCCTATAGCTCTGACAATCTGGAATTGGGCAGAACTCTTAGGGACAATTGTCCACCTGGCTCTCAAAGTGTGTTAGTAGCATGTTATTCCACAGGCTGTCAGCATGAATACCACATATATCACACTCCAACCCAAACAATGTATACTTTGGGTATCTCGGCAGTTTATGTACCAAGTCATCACATTACTCTAACAAGTCAACTCAGCCATGCTTGTTTCTATACTCCCCAAGTTTGACTTTGACTTCCATGGTCTCGGCTCGTCCCGCTCTCATTTGCTGGCCACAACGTTACCCGTAACACGGGGACACAAGCTCGAGTGTCCAACAAGATCAATTTTTACGCTCATTCTCGAGTACTCTATGTGAGTCCCAGAACAAGTACAGAGACAACCTTCGCTTCTGGAGCCAAATATTGTCCTCCATCAGCTCAGCGAACTCCCTTCCCAA
The DNA here is from genome assembly GCA_013186905.1 of Fusarium udum. NCBI lineage: Eukaryota > Fungi > Ascomycota > Sordariomycetes > Hypocreales > Nectriaceae > Fusarium > Fusarium udum. The sequence goes on from JAAQPG010000114.1 coordinate 2,448, forward strand.
AGGTTTTGGGTCACAACTCCATATCCATGCCCTGTTTAACTCGTGCCAGAGAAACCAGTGTCACCCCAGCCCAAATCGTGGTCGCGTTAAGTACATCTTCCAGCTTTCGATGTCATCAACAAGTCTAAAAGGTCTCTTGGTCATCGAGACCCTCGCCCTCAGCAGGAATCTCGAATCCTTCCTCTGTTGAGTAAAGAATAGTTTGGATCTGCTTTACGAGGCCATCCTCTTGCTTCTCCAGCTCCGGATCCTCGTCAACAGCCTGCTGGACAAGTAACTCGATATCCCGCAACTTGCTGAAGTAGAAGTCTCGTTCCCTCTCCAGGCCGGTGACAGTCTCCTTCAATGTGGCATTTTCTTGCTGAAGAGCTGCGGTTGCGGGTCCAGCGGCCTTTGCAACTCGGGGTCCACCACTGGGGGTACCGCTACCCACGCGGCGAGCGGCGCCAGTGCTAGCAGCAGGTCGGGGTGCGGCGGCAGCGGGAGGCATTGAACCACCTTTTCGGCGGGCAACGGCATCGTATTCGTGGTCGGGGAAGTTAAGATCCCAAAATCGCTTTGTCCACTGGAGGAACTCGAGGTTGTCCTGCATCTTGCACTTGATCAGGGCGGAAACAGGAATAGGCTTGTCAATTTGGTGCTTGGTAAAGGTGTCTAAAGACACGTCAGCATGCCGTTCGTTGGCCAGAGTGTAAAACGAATGACTGACTTTGCAAGACCTTGAAATTTTGAATATACAAGTATTCAGAGTTCACATTGAACTTGACCTTGGACATAGGGACGTCCATGTAGATACTGTCAAAAACCTGGCAGAGAGCAGCACTAGAAAGGCGGTGTTAGAAAGGGCCATGATGGAGATGATGATGCGTGCTTGTGTGGTGGTTGATATATCAGGAATGACATGTGAGGCTCCCTGGAAGTGGTCGTGATAGCGATCGCGGGGTTGTTTGGTGTTGTTTATAATCCCTTGCTTCGATCATAGCATGGTGCAACACGACGCAGCGATCCGTGACGAGGGGGCGGGGCAAACAAAAGATGGATGGACTCACCCAGTACCGCATTGCTCAACCTTGGTAATGTTAAGCTGAAGGAGGCTGTTGAGCCATGCAACAAGCTCTTGTCTGTAGCATTATGTATTAGTATGTAAACAATATTTGTAGGTAGCTAGCTGTCTTGTTGTAAACAGCTCCAAATGGCATCACCAACCTCGACTCGCCCATTTTGAACTGTTTGTTGTAGGGTGTGATGTATTATTCGGAATCGTGAGAGCGCAAATAAGCGACGTAGGAGAAGGGCGAAAGGCGTTCGTTTCTAGAGGATATCGAGTCGAGAAAGGAAAACAGACTGAACGAAGGCGCCAAAGGGAAGCTAAGGAGATTGCGTTCGTCGGGTTAAGTTGGGGAGAAATTAAAAGCAACCGTCCTCGCGCTGATTCCACGAAGTTGTTCATGGGTACCTAGCCTGTCGCCCAATCAACCAACCGGCCATTGGTGGGGGGTACCCAGAGGGACCAGCGCATCCGCTGTGTTATTGCTGATTGTGTTTAGCACAGAAGGTACCGCCACGTACCGCAGCGCTAGAACCCCTCCTACCCCCCGCTACGCCCCCTAGAGCTTGCTCCAGCCAGTGAAGTCACGTGCTGAGCCGCTCATCGATACTTGGGAAAGTAGCAAGCTCTCACCGCCAAAATTTCGAAAAGCGGCAGAAAAAAAAGTTCGAGATTTACTGCGAAAGGTGCCCCACTGCATCTGTCGCGTCTGCAAATCTTGATAGAAGAGCTGTACGAGTGCCCTTTAATCCGATAAGATGGCGCCCTCACAGAAGCGAAAACCTGCGCAAGACGATTTCATCTTTACAATTGACGACAATGACGATATTCCTGTCGAGGAGGAGGAGGAGGTGACCGCGGAACCTCCAAAGAAGAAGGCCAAGACCAGCAAAAAGTCAAAGAAGTCAAAGCGTGCAGCCAGCCCTGAAGATGACGAGGAGGAGAATGGCGTAGAGGGTATTTGGGGGTTCAATGATGACGACGATGGTGCCATGGACTCCGAATTCGAGTTTGGCGCTGAGGAAGCTGCCGATCTTGGTACAGTAGAATTCGAGGGATGGGGTTTTGATGGCGCAAAGAAGGGCATGGCTGTTGAAAAGAAGGGTGTGGATCTGGATGAGATTATTCGAAGGCGTCGCGAAAAGAAGCTCGGAAAATCTGACTCTAAGGAGACTGCTGATGCTGAAGAGAACGAGGCCATGGATGTTGATCTGGACGACGACGATGACGAGGTTCTCGCAGACGACGCATTCGGTATGAACGTTGCTTCTGATGTTGAGGAATCTGGTGACGAGAAGGACGAAGATGACGAGGATGAATCTGGTGCTGAAGACAAGGATGAGGAGGAGGAAGAGGAGGAGGAGGAGGAGGAAGACGATGATGCTGCATCAGACAACGACTCTGTGGCCACTCCCACAGGACACCCAGATGACGATGCTTCCGACGATAGCGACGATGAGGAAGACGCCGAGGAGGAAGCGAAGCGAAAGGCTTTCTTCGCCCCGGAGGAAGAGGAGGCATCTGGCAAGAAGAGTGCCTCGTCTTTCCAGGCCATGTCTCTGTCTCGTCCAATTCTCCGTGGTCTTGCTACAGTAGGCTTCTCAAAGCCCACGCCTATTCAGGCCAAGTCAATTCCTATTGCACTTATGGGCAAAGATCTTGTCGGTGGTGCTGTCACTGGTTCCGGAAAGACTGGTGCCTTTATCGTTCCTATCCTGGAGCGTTTGCTATACCGACCCAAGAAGATTCCCACCACTCGCGTTGTTGTTCTTACTCCTACTCGTGAATTGGCTATCCAATGTCACGCTGTCGCCACAAAGCTTGCTGCCTTCACTGATATCAAGTTCACTCTTGCTGTCGGTGGTCTGAGTCTCAAGGCCCAGGAGGTTGAGCTGAAATTGCGCCCAGATGTTATTATTGCTACTCCTGGTCGTTTCATTGATCACATGCGAAACTCTGCCAGCTTCAACGTTGACACTGTTGAGATTATGGTCCTTGATGAAGCTGATCGTATGCTTGAGGACGGTTTCGCCGACGAACTCAACGAAATTCTCACAACGCTCCCCAAGTCACGACAAACCATGCTCTTCTCCGCTACCATGACATCCACTGTTGACCGTCTCATCAAGGTCGGTCTTAACAAACCTGCTAGGGTTATGGTGGATTCTCAGAAGAAGACTGTTACTACACTGGTGCAAGAATTCGTTCGCCTGCGCCCTGGCCGAGAGGAAAAGCGAATGGGTTACCTGGCACATGTCTGCAAGAACCTCTACAAGGAGCGAGTTATTATCTTCTTCCGACAAAAGAAGGAAGCTCATCGAGCTCGAATTATCTTTGGTTTACTTGGTCTCTCGTGTGCTGAGCTTCACGGTAGCATGAACCAAACACAGGTTAGTCTTATTCTGTCTCGCAGCCATGACCATCACTAACACTATTTAGCGTATCTCAAGTGTTGAGGACTTCCGAGACGGCAAGGTGGCGTACCTATTAGCCACCGATCTTGCTTCCCGTGGTCTTGACATCAAGGGCGTCGATACCGTCATCAATTACGAAGCGCCTCAGTCACTAGAAATCTACGTCCACAGAGTTGGTCGAACAGCTCGTGCTGGTCGCAAGGGTACTGCTTTGACATTAGCTTCTGAGACAGACCGCAAGGTCGTCAAGGCTGCTGTGAAGGCTGGCAAGGCTCAGGGCGCCAAGATTGTCAGCCGACAGATCGAGGCCGCAGAAGTTGATGCTCTTCAAGCACAGATCGACGAGATGGATGATGAAATCGAGGAGATCATGCAAGAAGAAAAGGAAGAGAAGCAGCTCGCCCATGTTGAGATGCAAGTCAAGAAGGGTGAGAACCTCATCCAGCATGAGGCTGAGATCAAGGGACGACCTAGGCGAACATGGTTCGAGTCTGAACACGACAAGAAACAGTCCAAGCAAGCAGGCAAGGATGAGCTCAACGGTATGAGAGAGGCGATGAAGAAAAAGACGGGCAAGCTAAGCAACAAGGATAAGAAGCGCCTTGACAACAAGCAACTACGTGCCGAGGGTGGCGGAGAGTGGAGGAAGGGCAAGTCGTCAGAGGCTGATATGAAGGCCCGACATAAGGAACAGGCCAAATCAAGGGCCAAGGGCCGAGCGACTAAGGAGGGAGGCAAGGATGCCGCCCCTAGCAAACCCAAGGGAAAGGGAAGAGGCGGTGGTAAGAGGAGATGAGCTAAAAGTTTAGAGGAGTTTATTGGCAGCGATGTATAGGTAGTTTTAGGTTAATTATATCCATGACCATACACAGTCCGTCTTCGCCTTCACCTTTCGAGGAGTATCTAACCTGATTCGGCGGCTTGTGAGGAATGTTGCAACAAGGTTTGAAGGAACTGGACGTGCCTGTAGATCTATGCAACCCTGATCGGCATCTGACGTTTACGTGACGCTAAGGGATTGACGAATCCGTCCGACTCTTATACTTTTCGGGGCTGTTCATTACAAATTATCACAAGTCATTGGTCAAAAAGGTCCACCAAAGAAAATCACTATATTAAATATCAAGGAGTGTGTGATCCGTAATCGCTCGCTATACCGCTAGCACCAATTGCTTGTCATAAGAAGCACGCTAGATATCGCTTTCATCATTTGTAAAAGAAAGTCCTCATAACTTCATTCGTAAAAAAGGGGTCCAAACTTAGAGAGTAAGGGCAGGAATACCGATGGACGCCGCGACGTCGCTTTGGACTCTGAGGAGGTTGACAATAGCGTTGTCGAGACCAGTGATAGCGGCACTACCGCCAATGTTCGCAGCTCGTACAGCAGCCGCCAAGAGGAGAACGGGGCTGACAAAGGGGTTGATGGCAGCCTTGACAGCGTTGATCTCGGACTGGAACGCAGCTCGCAGAGCGGGAGTCAAATCTGTGACTGTGATGGAGACCGTGGCGCCGATGTTCTCAACGATGTTGATAACAACGAGGATAGAGGCAGTGAGCGTAACGATCTGTTGGTTGGTGAGACCAATGGCTTGTCCCGCAACACCACCAGCTGCTCCTGTAGTGACGCTGACAATCGTGGTTGTGGAAGCGGCCAGGCCTTGGAGGATGGCTTGGTAGTTGGCCTCGAGGTTGGCTTGGGCTTGTGCGATGACTTGCGCATCTACGTTGTTCTTGATAAGGGCAACATTATCATCTGCAATATTTCGTTAATATAGTTAAAGTTGAAGTGTGTTTAAGAAATGGCTTACCGATCTGGTTCAGTGTCACTGTGGATGAGCTAGATAGAGTGTCAACCGAAGACTTGATGGTTCCTGTGACAGTTTGTTGCCGACGGAAAGGAGAGGCCGTGGCGAAGGAAGCAAGAGTGAGAAGGCTGAGGAACTTCATGTTGATTGTGGTAGTTGAAGTGATCAAGGTAAGTCTTGAGTGTGTGAGAAGTTGATGAGTTGTGAGTGAAGTGATGATAATGCTAACGTTTCTATGCGCCAGAACAAGCAGATTATATAGACTTCGCTTCAACACCAAGTCCAGAAGTCATCGTATAACTCGCCACCTCGATCGTAGCAACCATCATCCACAGCTTATCGAGTCCAACCTAACAGGTTTTGGGCAACCCTCCCGAGCAACATTCCAAAGCCCAGACACACATCACAGCTCTAGACTGGACCCATTCCAGCGCCTCAAAGTTAACTCTGACAGTTTCCTCCGAGGACTAGACCTAGTGCAGTCTCGGACCACGCCGTTACCGCCGGGCCGTTACTAGGAGGCGCTCATCCAGGGGAGGGGGATGTGCATGCGGTACTACCATTTTGAAAGAAACATGCATGTTGGTGAGAGTCAACTTGACGTCTGGAACGGTCGATCATGTCTTGGTTCTTTTGAGTTTGTTGGGAGGCAGCCATTCAGAGTGGAGGAATTTCCCCATGCTTGAGACAACGGTGATAGTCGGGCGTTTTTGATCAAGCGGCAGACAAGGTGACTTGAGCTTGAATGTCTGAGTTTGGGAAAGCCTGGTACAAAAGTGCTCCGGCACTATCTTAGTTCCTGGGGTTAGTTTAAAACGTGCCGTGTTGTCTCCCGGAACTAATGTCTATATGTAGAGAATTGAATTTGACTGAACTCGTGGTTTCTCAAATCAACACATCAATTCTAAACATAAGTTCAGCCGCATCGATCGAAAACCTCAACTCTCCACTTGGTGTCTCGGAGAAAAGATGTTAGGTCATGCTCTCTCAGCCACTTAGCTAATAAAGCACAACGATCCTCAAAGGTCTCGAAACTTGGAGCAACTATGTGATCTTGGCGCTGCACAAGATCGCAAATCGGAAATCTAGATTGTGATTACTGCTGCCGCTCGAGATATGTGATGAACACCCTGCTGCCACCTGTAAAGGCAGGGTTAAAAGAACCAGTCGGCTTCCGAGTTGTTGTGAGGGTTGCCTGTGTGTCTTAGACAACCGTCACTTTGCCGTTATTTGACAACCGGAAAATATTCCGGAACTATCCATTGTCTCACATATAATCCATGTTCGCGGTGTATTCACTGCTTGTGGAATATGTTGCATCACAGATCTGGACCAGAGCAACTGCAGCTTCACGGCGTAGTGTGTTCTAGGCCACGGATGGAAAGTCTGACTTACAACACCTTGATTATTTCTGAGACAATTCTCTCACTCCAACAGATCTGTCAAGAGTCAGATCTGAGCAGTAAGATTTCGGAGACTTGTTTGAGGGTGTTCAGCTTCGTCTTGTGATCGATAGATGGGTGAGATCGAGATGGGATATGGAGTCTATGCTTCATACATACATGTTGGCTGCATATACCACATCTGAAGATCCGTAAAGGATATACGGATAGGCGATGTCCATTCTTGAGACTGCATAACCTGTATAGCCTGTGAGCTGTAGGCCCATCCAGCGCAGACATGCTCCCTATTCGGTAATGACCCGAAGCTTGAGATCTGGCACTCATAACTCGTCCAATCTGCGGAGCTTGAGTTTCAGCGACATGCACATGATAACCATTCATAATCTGTCTGACTATTATTGCGTAGACTCGGGCGGAGTTCGTGTCTTGGTAGTACATATCGACTTGGCCTAGACCTAGAGTTGGACTACGTGTTCACATACGCACTTGGTCACTCTGAGTTTTTCAAATCTCTCAGCTTTAGCAACTTTCAAAATACTTCTCATTCGTTAACCACATTACTTAACGGGTGCTGTTTATCGGATTCGAGCTGACACCTCGTAGGAGACCTACAGGCAGCCTTCGAGCCGCAACTCCAACGTATCTAGTTGATCGAAGGAGCTACGCATGGGTCGAGAAAATAGATTCAAATGACGATCCAAAGTCTCTGTGTGATCTGTCAAGAGAAAACTGTGTCTATGTTGTATCTCCTTGCGTCAAGCTGAGCAGGTGTGCACATCAAAGGGGTGGGCTCTTTTTCAGCCCATCTCAGAGTGTACACACCATAAGCTCGATCAACTCGATGAGCAGTACCGACATCAGTTTGTCTTAGCACTGAGCAATTAGAGTCTCTGAAGACGTTATCCTTCAACTTCTTAATCGCCGATTGGCATTCCAATGGCTTGAATAAGCTCCTGTCTCATAGATCCCGGTCTAAAACCTAAACCCTATTACAGTGAGATCGACATTTCCATCACATTCTCAGCCGTCAACCAAGCCTCTCTTGTCTTGACAGGCTTGCTTGGAATCTTTTTGTTCAGCTGATGAGTGTTTGAGACAGGCTCTGGTTCAGCTACTAATAACGGTAAAGAAGCGTTGATCACTTCCGGTCGTTTAGATGTGGTGGCGGATGAGAATCTTGATTTGCCGGACCAAAGGGACAATTCTAATGGTTTTAGGGTTGTCAGTTCATTATATTGGTCCACTGCCTCTCTACCTCTGCAGTTGGCTATCCATGGTGATAGTTGTGTTCATGAAGTGGAGGGCATCGTCACTTGTTTCAGCCCCTTTAAAACAGTGGGTAAAGATTCTCGACGGCCATTCGAGACACCACTGCGCTTTTCCTGTAACGTGACATTGGTTGCCGTCATTCAGAAGCTCAATTACGTTGAAAGTCCTTGGAGATCACCAAGCACGATTGAATCAAAGACATATGATCATGTACTATAGTACACGGGTCACAAGACAATACGGACCAAGAAACCAGGAAAAGACACACGATGCAATGCCCTCCATCACGATGATATCGAACCTTGGATCAAGTCAATTATCTTCAATTTTTGACTAACTCCTCAAGATGACAAAGCTTTTCAGCACCCGCGCCCCCTCATTCATATGAACAACATGAACTAACTGTATAAACATGCCAAATGGTTCGTGGCAAATCGAGAGGCAAGCCCCCTTTTCAATTTCCTTTTTCTTTTCTCTTTTTCATTCCCTTTACATGCCATTAGCCTTCTCCTCCAGAATAGACACCACACTAGGGGTCTCTTGGGGAGCAGGAGCATCATTGGCCTTCTGAACGGGGCTGGCGGGTCTGCTGGTGACGAACTGCATATCATGTTAGTGTTGATTTACTGATAGAGGTTAGTGAAGACTTACGTTGCTAGCTGCGCTCAGGAGAGCGATCAGAGAACTTTGTACCACATCCTCGTGGATGCCAACACCCCATACTGACTGCTTGCTACCAACAGGCTTGCACTCGATATATGAGGCAGCCTTAACACCGCGTCCTTCGCCAATGGCGTGCTCCTTGTAGTCATTGACATCAAACTCGATGTTAAGCTCCTTGAGGGCAGAAACCATGCTGGAAATGGGACCGTTACCACGGCCACGCAGCTTCAGCTCCTTGCCATTCACCAGCAGGACGCCCTCAAAGATCCGGATAAAGTCCTTGGTGTCTTGGGTTCTGCCGTGGGCTGCGGGGGCAGGAGATCGTGATCGGTCAGGGGTGATGCTGTAGTCCACCAGGCTGAAATGAGGGTTGTTGTTGAGGAAGTATGTGTTCTCGAACAGAGAGGTGATCTCATTGGCCAGCAGCTCGCGTCCGACCTCCTCACTCTTCTTCTGAACGACCTTGGAGAAGGCGACTTGGAGACCGCGGGGGAGGTCAAGCTGGAGCTTGGTGTGCACGATGAAAGCGCTTCCTCCCTTTCCAGATTGAGAGTTGACACGGATGATGGCTTCGTAGTTGCGACCGATATCTCGGGGGTCCAGGGGCAGGTAAGGCATGCCGTTCCAGGGGTCCTCGTGGCCCAGACCCTTGGCCTTGCGGTCCTGGAAACCCTTCTTGATAGCATCTTGGTGGCTGCCAGAGAAAGCAGCGCATACCAGGCTGCCACCGTAAGGAGCACGTTGGTGGACGGGGATCTTGGTGCATGACTCGACCATGTCGATGACTGAGTTCAGGTCGGAGAAGTCAATGTTAGGGCTAACACCTTGTGTGTACAGGTTGAGGGCCAGAGTGACGAGATCGACGTTTCCAGTTCGCTCGCCGTTACCGAACAGACAGCCCTCTACTCGATCAGCGCCGGCCATTTGAGCAAGCTCAGCAGCAGCAATACTGCATCCACGGTCATTGTGGGGATGCAGGGAGATACAAACATCCTGTCTGTCGCCAATGTTGTTGCAGAAGTATTCGATCAGATCGGCGTAGATGTTGGGTGTCGCCAGTTCTACTGTGGCGGGGAGGTTCAGGATGATCTGGTCGCCCTTGGTCGCATCAGGTCCCCAAGCAGCCTTGACAGCCTGGCAGACTCTCACAGCATAGTCAGGGTCTGTGTCTGAGAAGCACTCGGGAGAGAACTCGAACTGCCAATTGGTGCCAGAGGCCTCGGGGTTATCCTTGGTCAGAGATCTGACCAGCTTGGTGCACTCTACAGCAAGCTCCAGGGTCTGCTCCTCAGTGTAGCCAAAGACTACTTGACGGAAGCATGCGCTTGTAGCAAGGTAGATGTGAATGATGGCGTTCTTAGCACCGCGGACAGACTCGACAGTTCTGCGAATGAGATCGGGTCGGCAGGGGGACAGGACTTGTAGGAAGACATCGTCGGGAACAGCTCCTGGGGTCTGAATCAGGCGCTGGGTGAAGTCGAAGTCGGTTTGGGAGGCAGAAGGGAAAGAGACCTCAATCTCCTTGTAGCCTAGATCGCACAGCATCTTGAAGTATCGCCACTTCTCCTCGCCATTCTATCATGGTAGGTCAGTCTCATGTCGCAATTGGGCGCGTGGATGGGGAGAACGTACCATGGGATCAGGCAGACTCTGGTTGCCATCGCGCAGACAGCTTCTTTAAGGGAATTAGTATTATTCAGGGATCTCATGAGTGTCAATTGGTGACGTACGAAAGCCATCGAGGGGCCTTTTCGATGGTCTTGTCGGGCCATGTTCGATTTGGCAGTTTAGGAGCCTGAGCACGTCAATTACAAGATCACCCGAGGTTGATTGAAAGCAAAACTCACCTTGAACGGCTTGTATTTCTTCCAGGGTTCCTTGAGCCTGGTAGGGAAAAAATGTTAATATCATGGCATGTCTGAAAGGCCGATATCGCAACGTACATAGTCATCTTGGCAATGGGATGTTGAAGAGCAACTTGATCTCAATTCCAAGCAGAGTGTGTCTGCCAAAATATGAGTAAAACGAAGGAAGAAGCTCGAATACAAATAGTTTCTGAGAATGCGACGTCAAAAAAAAGATTGAGTCAGTCAAAGTCAAAAAGTTTGAGTCACGGTAGCGGAGGCGGGGTAGTACGGAGTTGGAGGCGCGCCCTGAGGTGGGAGGTTACAGCGAGTGAAAGGCAGGGTAATTGACATTCTTGGAGGGGCATTCCCTAGCGACATGATACAACTGCCCTGCAGCTCTATTTGTTAATTTTCCTTGTACCTTGATTGCCCGCTGTTATCCGAATCCGGAGTCGGAGGAGGGCCCATCAAAGGTTTACTAGTGAAGACTGGAGAAGAGGTATCCTTGTCATACTGAAGATATACCTGATTATTGGATCTAGGTAATGATGTGAAATCCATAGGCTGAAGAGTGAATTCATTGGAAGTGTTTTCAAGTTGAGTGAGTGTTCTGTACTGAAACAGTTTAGGTATAGTAGTCAGCTAGTCCAAAGACTGAGACTTGTAAGAGAGTATTCTTTTTATTGACACTCAGAAGCAATGTATTGATATCCATAGTATATCAACCGCTACGAATACCATAGCCCGATCGAAGTCAAGGTAACACCGATCAACGGCATCGGCCTCAAGAAGACGGACCGGTATCTACCTCAAATTCTCGGGGCTCAAAACTGGATCTCGGCATATTATGGATACCTCCGATTTTATCACGGGAGCCCGGTCTCTCCCTGCTTCAACTGTCATAGGTACGTACCTACAGCTGCAGGCCCCATTTCATTAAATGGCCATGGCTGATGACGTAAGGCCTGATCGGCACAGAAGAACCGCAACTGAGCTTGCCAGGTCTAGGTCTAGACTAGACTAGAGTCACGAGCTACACTGTCTCTCTCTCTGTGTCTCGGTATCTGAGACCACAAACCATCTTCAAATACACTGAGACTCGTTTAAATCATGTGCTACCGTCATCATCTCCGTCGTTAACTGACAGCCCTGCCAGTGCCAGTGTCAGGCTGAGCAACCCCCCATCAGAAGACTCAGCCGCCTGAGATCTGTCCCTACCTCCGGCAAATACCCCAACATCTACTGTCAGCCGCCATCGCAATCCCGAGAGAGCCTCGTCTGACTCTACCACACTCCAATTCGTTTAAAAAGTCGACAAGCTGGCGCCGTTCAGATTCTTCGGCCCCTATCGCCCTCATCCGCGTCACAAGCAGAGCCTCGCACGCTTCCTGTTCCCTCGCGCCGTAAGAGACCGATACCGTGAACGACTACTCAATTTCCACCTCAACACTCTCCCGCGTCTGAAGCACAGGTTCCAGTCCCGAGTTTATCGATACATACTTGAGCGCCAACAGAGGCGCGCGAATCAATCGCGCATTTTGGATATCGTGAAGCGGCAAGGGAGACAGCTCTGGCTAGGATCACAAGCGAATCGCCCCGTCAAGCATGCAAGGACCCGATCCAAGGGTTCAGTGGCGCACAAAACGCCCCAGACAGCAGGAATCATGATGGGATATGGCTCTGGCCGGGCTACGAGCCCTGGTGATGGCGAGAGGGGATATAGGAGGAAGCGTTTGGCTGCCATGGCAGGAAATTTGTACAGAAGCGGCCAAGCTGCAGTGTCCGAGATCAAGGAGTCATATGCCCAAACCAGGGCAGGGCCTGCGGCTTCAGGACATGAGAACCACGGACGGATACACATCCCCGGCGCATTTCCAGATGTTGCAATTACTGTAAAAGGCGACTGCCAAATGGTACTGTTTCCATCGTATGCGAAACAGCACACCAAACGTGATTGGGGCGAGATGGCTATGCACGACTCGGATGCGCCACATGGAAGCATCAGAGACGAAGGCTTTTGGCGAAATGAATGGGAACGGAACGAGGATGAAAGAGCAATTATTGATGTTGACGTCCGAGGCTGGATCTATACACCTCACAGTGGTCCGATGACAAGAAGAAACAGAGTTCTCATCGGCCTGGCACGGCAGCTCAGTGGTATTCCTACGCCCAGAGCAGACCAAACATATAATCCAGAGACTGGACTTCCACGTACACATCATCAAATACACGAAGAGCAAAAAGAGCAGGAGAAGATCAACTCTGAAGCTCGGCGCATTGAAAGAGTAGGACAGCGAGAGAAGCAGGTTGCATACCAGGGAGGCTTCAGTGAGAAGACGCCTGACAACGATGACCCCCTTACGGACAGCTTTTACTATCCTTCTCGCCAGGGTAACCAATCTCCAGATTCTGCCCCCTCCAGTCCAACGATGCCAGCCAAAACTATGACATCGAATACTACTACCAGTGAGATGAGCGAGAGTGATCTCATTCTGGCCAATGCCAATCTCATGGCTCGAATTGCCCCTTTCATGACAAATCCTTCTGTTGCCCTACCAGTCACTTTCTTCTTTTACAACAGCGAGAAGTCTCAATCAAAGACCGTCATGACCAACGATGCGGGACATTTCGTCATTCGCGCTGCTCTCGACTTTATCCCAACTCATGTTAAAGTTCTCGCGGATGAGGATCTGTCAGCTATCCAAGAGATCAAAGTCATTGAACCACAAGGAGTCAGTCTTATTAGTGACATTGACGATACTGTCAAGAAGTCCAATATTTCTGCGGGTGCCAAAGAGATCTTCCGCAACACATTCATCCGAGATCTAGGTGAGCTCTCTGTCGAAGGTGTCAAGGAGTGGTATAATCGCATGGCCGACATGGGCGTGAGCATCCATTACTGCTCAAACAGTCCGTGGCAGCTTTTCCCAGTCCTAGCCAGTTTCTTCAAGATGCATGGCCTGCCACCAGGATCGCTTCATCTAAAACAATACAGCGGCATGTTGCAGGGCATCTTTGAGCCAGTGGCAGAAAGAAAGCGATCTACACTTACTCGCCTACTACGAGATTTCCCTGAGAGAATGTTTATTCTCGTGGGAGACAGCGGAGAAGCTGATTTGGAAGTTTACACGGAGCTTGCCCTTGCGAATCCAGGACGGATTCTTGCTGTCTTCATTCGAGACGTCACAACACCAGAAGAGACAGCCTTCTTCAACTCCAACTCAGGATATGACTTTGGCCGACCAAAGACCCCAGCTACTTCTAGCAACGCTTCAAGGAATGTTTCAAGAAACCCTTCATACCAGAATCTTGGGCCTGGTGGATATCGGGGAGAAAGCAAACCTCCCCCAGGCCCTACTATGGGAACTCTGATCGACTTCTCAGACGAGCCAGGAGAGGCCAAGATCGATCGTAATGCGGCTCTCTCTCAAGTTCGAAATGCCGGTCCCAATGCCAACTCCAAGAGTGCCAGTACGACTGATCTCCTTGGCGGACGTAAGCCACCTCCGCCTAGACCGGCAAAACCGGTTGCGTTAAGGAGTGCCAAGTCGATCACCGAGTTGAACAAGGGTCTCAGCAGGCAGAATTCTGACGAGATACCTCCACCGCCTCCGCCTAGAAGACCAGCGGTGCAGGTTCGAGAACCCTCGGTGCCTCATCCTCTGAAGCAGATACACAACTCCTCGCAGCAAAGCTCGGGCAGCAGCAATGGCGGTTTTAAAATCCCCGCACGCTCTAATTCTGGAGATCGTCCTCCTCCACCTCCGCCACGACGGCGTGGTACACCCTCAAGCATTACAGAGTCGAACCAAAATCCACGCCTTCCACCACGACCAACTCAGAACATGGCCAATGTAGACGTAGACTACGATCCGCTCCCACCACCATCATCAAATCCCCCTCCGTCATTTGGTTCAGTAAGATCAGGTTATCAGTCAGACGGCGGCAACACATCAACAGCAGGCTCGCCAACACTGGGTCCACAAGCAGTAAATAAGAAATTAGAACTATGGAGGAGGAGATTAGCACGAGCACACGAACAGTTAGACGGGCTAGGTGTCGCCCTATATACATGGCGACGAGGAAACGATGTCATTGCAGAAGCAGAGGGAATAGTCAAACGAGCCCTCGCAGATATGGAAAGAAAGAGAAGGATGAGATGATAGCGACTCGACTCTATATACCAAGCATTTTGTTATTCTCGACTCAACTTACACTGTTGTATACTACTATCGGCGTTAGCAAAGACGGGGACTAGGTTAGGATATCCACAACACTACGGAAGCATCCACAAACAGAATTAGATACGACGATCACTATCCAATCAGCTAAGGCGCAGTGGCAGAGTGGTCTAATGCGATAGACTAGAAATCTATTCTCTTCGGAGGCGTCTGTTCGAATCAGGCCTGCGTCGATTGGTTTATCTTTTGTTCTTGTGATGTACAGAGATTCATTTTTTGCTGTTTCCCATATATTTTGCAACCCAACACTTAAACAGACAAATCCGACTACCTCTACGTAGCTGATGGTTAGCCATAAAGCCAATCATGGCCTCATAAACGCCGCCGCTTGTGCATGTAATGCTTCTCGCTAGTTGCAAAGTTTCAAATCAAGTAGCAGACACTCTCAAGATATTTAGACTGAGACGGTTTTCTTATGAAAGCAAATAGATGATGTCCATAGGCCAATGAGCCCAATTGTCTGCTATATTCGTTTCTAGATGAATCCCAACTCCAACTCCGCTTCATCACGTTGCATGTCGTAATTATCATCGAGGGTTCATATCACCTGCCAGATTCATATGCATGATGGCTTCAGCTGTCCAGTCCTCCTCGCTCTTCTCTCCCTTGTTCTGCTGCTGCCAAAAGCTCACCTCTTCACGTCCATCCACACCTGGTAGCCTGATCTGGGGCGGCGCTTGACCGTTCCCTGGGGTGGGCTCAGGAGGTGGTGCGTGACCAGGAACAGGACGTCTATGAACGGGGCCCTGCCCTTGCTCGGCACCACTATACCGTGAAAAGTCAGGGATGTCGAATCCTTGGTCAGGTTGGTGAGAAAGATTCAGCTGCGTCGGTGGTCCAGAGCCTGCAGATTGAGGTGGGTACTCAAACTGTGCGTGCTGGAACCCTGTTGGTGTTTCTTGATCTGGAAGTTCAGATACCATCGTCTGTGTTGGCTCATACTCATGACGAGGAGTTGCCTGGTCATATTCCTCCTGCTCCAAGATCTGAGGAGCTGGCTCGACATTTCTCAAGCTGGAGGATCCTGGTGCTGCACCGCCTCCGCTTCGTACGCTGACCATGGATGCCCTAGCTTGGTCCATAACGTCACCTGCAGTAGATTCAGCATCCATATCGCGGATGGAGAACTGTGCGAGGGTTCTAAGCTTTCGGCTGACCCAGCCACCAAGAATCTTGCCGCGCTGCTTCTCTCCTAGTCGAGATCGTGGGAAGTCACCCTTGTTTACAAATGCGACAATATCAACAATGATTTGATGCTCGTTTAGGATGGCATTGACGATGACAGGGACGATTGATGCCAAGTACGGCTTGCGGTTAACTTCAACGAGAACAACCACTAGGCCACCAGCTTGGAATACAGCACTGTGTTCTTGTTAGCAGGTTATTCGTTATTAAGAGGTTTGCCACTTACCAGCCATTCTGCACAATGTTTCTGTGGCATCGCTCCACGGAGTTCTCGATATCCATAGGGAAATGGCTCAAACCGTTGATCTCGAAAGTCTCACCAATATTTCCAAGAACAAACAGAACCTGCATATCCACAAGAGCGCCGTTGGGGCCAATGGGTCGGCTAACATTGTGAAGGAATCCCAAGTCACCTGTTCGGATATACTGAATGTTCGGGTCTCCATCAACAGCTCTGCCGTCAAAGCGCTCAGCATCGAAAGCATCCTTGGAACCGTAGAAGGACTTGACACAGGCTTCAGAGTCAACCCAGATCTCACCATACTCGCCATCGAGACAGTGGACTCTGCTCTCAGGGTTGATGATGGCGATTTGTGTCGACACAGGAACCATACCACTGTCCTGTACTAGCAAGGCAAGAGGATCTGATTCAGGGTCCACGGGAATAACCAAGCCACGACGAAGGGCTTGTGTATCAAGCCACAGTTCGATAGGCTCAATGCACATGTAAGATCGCGATGCAACCATGGGGTTCAGGACGTGCGAATACACTGTATTGATAGCGGTTCTGTCCAGACCAGCTCCAGCGAAGTGAAGCCTGACCTTTTGGAAGACATCAACTCTTGGTCGGCTCTCCGCAGTGATCATCATATTCTTGAGTTCGTGCAGAGTGAAACCCTTGGCTTGCATGGCAGCCATGGCATGGTCAAGCATCTGCGGTGTCGCATAAGTATCCTTAATCTTATATCTGGACAATGTGACAAAGAGAGACATGGGATTAGCCGCAAATTCCACTGGTGATAGGAGGTAGGTGGGTGTTCCGATGTAAATGCCCATCAAGGCTGTATGGATGAAACCGAGACCAGTCGAGCTTCGTACACATCCGAGCACAGGTCTTGAACTGGTCATTTGGCAGGTTTCCTTCTGGACCTTGCACATGCCCATGATTGTATCATGGCCAAGCTGAACTGAAATACGACGTTGGTCAGGGGTCCAGTATGTCCAAACAATAACAGGATAGCCCGGTCGAATCCAGGCTGGGTCAATGGTGAATCTCAAATCCCTTAGTCCACTGCTCTGCTTCGGTGGCTTGGTTGTGTTGTAGACCGCAGGGCTGGTAATCTTCAGAACCTGCGCTGATTGCTTGATATGACTGGCCACAGGCTTGACCTTGATAAGATGGTCCACCTCGGAGTTGACCAACACAGCCTTGACGTTGTAATCCGCCACGATATGGAGGAAAGCAGGAACATCTTCATTCAGTCGGTTCTGGTCGAGGGGCGCAATGGGGATGATGATGGCGCCCAAGCAGATACATGCATGGATGGCGAAAACAAACTCCTCTGAATGCGTATACATAAGGATGATATGGTCTCCGGGTCTCACCTTGACCTTGTTCTTCAGATACATAGCAACGGAGGCAACTTTGGTATCAAACTTCTTCCATGTAACACCCTTACCTTCTCGACCTCTGCCGTCAATTGTGCAGTAGGCCAATTCTTCTGGCTGGCGGGCTACACGCCATTGAACAAGGTCAGAGATGCTGGAGAAATTGTTCAGGGGAGTGGATGTTCGGTCGTCAATGACCACTTCTCTTCTATCAACACCCGAGTATTGCTTGTCTGCTGGCAACAGAAACTCGGCTCGCGAGTCTGAGGCCAATGGTGACCAAATACCACCCATAGGGTCCACGCCAATAGGAAGGTTAAGAACTGCATGTTCCACGCCAAACTTGACGTGCACGCAGGGAAGGTTGCCGAGATCAAATTCTCGGCGACAGAGCATGTTTCCAATTTCGCGTCGTCCATTCTTGACAACACGTGGCAACGTATTCGGTGCTGTGATCATAACGCAGTACAGTCTAAGATGATGCTCTGCAATGAGAACCTCCATACAACGCTCGGCCAACGACTCCAGGAGGGCAGTATCCGGTTGTCGTGGAGGCCCTCCAGAGGTCAACGGTGCCGTCGAGGCGGCTGCCGATTCCAATACCACAACTGGCAGGTGTTCATCGTTGACAAAGACGTCAAATGCTGAACAGTCGTAGATCTTTGGAACATTCTTGACTATGCTCACAACGATATGTTGAACAAAGAAATAGCGGTATTCGGCCAGTTCGTGCCCATGCTCAACCCACTCAACCTTTTGTCGAATGCGGTCTTCGTAGAGGCCTAGAACAAAGATTTTACCCTCAATAACGGTACCCAACAGACCCGTTCGAAGGAACTCGGGCTCCACAGGCTGGGGCGTGGGGTCACCTGGGTCGAACTTGTAGGGGCGGGCGTGGAAAATGAGCTCAGTGTTCTTTGGCTGTGCCCAGAAACCACCCGATAGAGAGGGAGAGTCTACCCAGATCTCACCCACAGAGTGGGGTGAAGCCAGTAAACCTGTTTCAGGATCGACCACGCAGAGTGTGGCATCTGGTATGGGATATCCAAAGGCACCAACCCGAACCAATCTTGGATCTTCCGTCACTCTCTTGCGGGCCTCGTTTCCAATGGCCACAACCACAACTTCATTCGTTTTCAGAGCCTCACGGTCCAAAAGAACCTCTCCAAGCTCGTTCTTTGCTCTTTCTTCCGTTGTGGTGGTGCCTCCGCCACTCAGAAGGCTGCCAAAGCCATTGGAAACTGTAGGCTTCTCGGTTTCTTCTTTCTCTTCGCCATCTGAATCTGTTTCGTCTTCTAAATCGAGCTTCAAAGGACAGCCCATGCGTTCTTCTCCTCCCAACCAGTCACGCACACTAATAACCATACCGCCATGCTCAGGCAGGCAGAGCATGGGAGCAACAACCTCGCGAGCACGAGGGTTTCTTAATGGTCTGAGCCATCGATCAGCGAGAACTTCGTGAAACTGGCTATCTACTGTCAGAGTATCGATCAAGCAGAGTTTGATCATCTGGAAGTTTGGTTCCATTCCCTTCTTGAAATTTCGGGTTATCAATGGCTCTTGCTGGTAATTATAAGCGGCTCGTTTCAGGCCAGGGTAATCTGCGATCATGATGGTTGATTTGTACTTTGTAAGGAGATGGGCGTAGAGTCCAGGAACATCAACGGCTTTGTTGTCGAACCAAACAGTAGTATGGCCACCATACACCGTCAGCAGCACGCTCAAAATCATGCCAATGCCCTGCCGAGGGTCAAGGTATGAGACCAGGATCTCGCTACTTGCGCCACCACCAATCAGTCGGCCGTTCTTATCCCGCAGAGACGGATTGAAGGTATCCCCTGGACCGTTGCCTGGAATTGTAGAGATAATGGCGCTAAGACAAGCCATTTGGTGCATGATGGTTCGGTGGCTGAGAACAACGCCTCTCAAATCTCCGGTTGGTGCTCTCGAAAACTCGATATAAGCCAGATCGGGGACGACCAAGGGCGGAACGTCATCTTTCTTCTTAGGGTGATAACTACCGAACTCGTTCGTCTTCCACCATTCGACACCCTTGGGCCATGTCAACTTTTGAGTTGTGATATCTCGCTGGAAGGCTTTGAGGTTGTTGTCGGTGGTTAGGGCCAGATGGGCTTGTGTTGTGGTAAGAATGTGGTTCAAGCGTTGGTAGTCCTGCAAGTCGTTGATGGGTACTGCAACAACTCCAGCGATGAAGCACCCCAGCAAGGCAATTGCAAAATCAATGACTTCAGAATCGCGATAGATAAGCGCAACTCGATCACCACGATATAAAGAGCTCTTGTCTCTGATAACTTGTGCCACCTTCTCGGCTCTGGACGCCAGCTTGTCCCACGTAATTGATGCAATCTCCTTGCCCTTGCTGTCCAACACCCAATATGCTGGTTTCTTGGCGATAGTTCGGCCTCTATGTCTAAGAACAGCTGCGATGTTATCGAACTTTGACATTGGCGTTGAATCGTCATGAGGATCTTGAATAGCGAAGGGGACCTCGCGAGGGTCTAGTGGTAGTTGGTATTCGAGGGCCTCGGGAGGCGGGAGATCGTTGGTCGTGAGCATTGGCGGCGCCATGGCGGCAGTAGGAGAAAAGGCATCGCTGGAAGAGTATCGCTGCTGAGGTCCTCCATACTCAACAGTTTGACCTTGATCATAATGCTGCTGTCCCGCGAAGTCCGAGAAATATCCTTGCGAATCGAGTAGCGTGGCGGTTCGTCCATCAGGTTGCTGCTGCGGTGGTTGTTGATACTGCTGCTGTTGATACTGATGATCAGGGTATGCGCCTTGCTGCTCTGGTCTGAAAGCATAGTCCCCCGATCTCATGGTACCTGTTCGGGTTTCAGGCTCAACGACATGCGAGGGGGAGAAGAAGAGGGAGTCTCGGTGGGCAGCCGTTGATCCCGCAGCCATGGGACCTCCCGGTCGCAAAAGCGAGGCCGGAGCCTGCTCCGGAGGTCTCGGTGATTCTGAAGACGGGGCATAGCCAGAATGTGGTCGGTATATAGGTGAGTCTGGTGTATCGGGGATTGGGCCGCTGCTGGCACCGAGAGAGGCATATGCAGCGGCGCGGTGACCATCGCCTGAGGGATGGGCCGAGTCATCGGGAGAGTGTATGCGTAGGCCAGACTGAGGCTCGGCGAGAGCAGCAATTTGAGGTGGAGGGGAACCGAGGAATTGAGAGAAGAGCTGAGTTCGTCGCTTCTGGTAGCTTCGGGCGCGTTAGTTTGAACGGTAAAGGTTAATGCCTGGGTCGCAGAGTTACTTGCCCCTTGTGTGTAATATCACCCTCCTACAGAGAACTCAAAGTTAGTCATGATATATCAAGAATATGATTGTTGATCGCATGCGACATCAACAAATGACCTTGAAACCAGCTCCAATGGCGTGTCGAAGCGCCCAAACCAATAATTGGGACCAAGGTAGGAATTTGGCGAACAATCAAGTGGCAATTTACATACCTCAAGCTCGCGATCCAACTCTTCAAGGCGTTCTTGAAGCTCTGGATTGACTTCAGCCATGATGGCGGTGTCGGGCGATGTGGCCGCTGCAAGGATTGGATGAAGGTTTGTGGGTTTATTTGAGGTTAGCCACGGACCTGAGTCTCACAGGTCCAGTGCCAGTCCGTCCAGTTGAAGGGACCCGACGGGATAGCAGAGTCTCGTGACGTAGTCTCAACTCAAGCCTTGGAGGGCGGGCAAGAGATTGCTCTTATTGGTTCTGTGACAGGGCCCGTTGGATCAAAGGGCGGGGTGCCCCTGGACTGTTTTGGCTGTATCACCATTCTAACCAGTTTTTTTAGCTGAGAATACGTCCCTTGCGGGTTCATCCTCCCGCTGCCCCTCCTCTCTTGCAGCTCCAAGCATAAGTTGGCCGCTAAATTTAGTGGCTGGTTTCTGTTTTAGCGTGGCATTGGTCGCAGAAAGCAAGATATATATCCTTGAACTGAAGCTCTTCTTCTCAACAGGGTCGCAATCGTGGTATTCGGCAGGCTCGGTGCTTTAGTCAGTGTCGTATAACTAAATCTAATGTCATTTTGGGAAATGCGCGCCGTTAGATATGTCATTCTTTTGGCCACATCGAGTACCTGTTGCTTTTTGTATGGAGTATTCTATTTTAAGAAACCTGAATTAGCTCTTGATTGACCGCATCGCATCAACCACCACAAAGCAAAGCCCAGAATGTGTCTAATTAGATCTTATCTCTCTGAGAGACCACTGTGATAATGACAGACATGCCAATACTACAGGTCTATTCTCATTTTACGATACTCAGATCTTGCAGGGCTCAGATGCAGGGTAAGCTATTCGAAGATCGGATATCGGCGGTCCGAATCTCCGGGTCCACATTACACCTCTTCCCTTTCACAATCTCAAAATTTCCTTCCATTTTACTACTCTCACGATTCAACATGCCTTGCACTTCAACAACAATGACTCGATTGCAGCGAACTTCAGGCCTCTTGGGGTGTTCAGAGATATTTGTTAGACACCATGAAGTCATGTGTTGTCTGGGTCAGCTTGACTGATACGAAACTCGACATTTGCTAAATTGCAATTGAAAACACCAACATGCTCACCATAATAGTATTCCCATTCGCATGGAATTTGCTTAATGACCTACCTAGTCATATGGTATGTCTATTGTTTATTTCTTTCATCGCATTTCTATTTCCATATGATGAGACACACATAACACAGACCTGTTCTGAACACTTGTGTAGAAAAACATGTTTTTAATCTGATCAAACCCCTTCTAATTCTCTTTGGCACTTGTTCTATTTCAGAGTCCCAGTACTAACAAGGCCTCAGGATCTAAAAGCGATAGAACATAGAAACCAAAATGGAGTCTGGCTTCGAAGCTTCGACTCTACTGGTTTGTTCTTTTTTTGTTCGCGGCTCCCAAGTTGGGTCTCTTTTAGACAAAGGCTGTTGAACGGTTGAACACACCCTCTCCTCTAGTGAGGAGACGTCCTTGTTCAACTAACAACCGCCCATCTTTTACGATTTACTCATGTTCGGGGTCTCGTTCTTTCGCGTTGAACAAAGCCCTTAACGAAGACAATGTGCTATTCCAGCTCTTACTGTATCTAAACTATCTTGTAGTAATATAAAGGATGCCACATACTCGTTTCTTAGTTCACTCTTCGTCCTCACCCAAGCAATTATCTGCTCCTGAACGCTCTTCCGCACAGCTTGAACAACTCCTCAGTTCTGACAACAACGCATATCGATCCCACCTCGCCAGTTCCGTTCCAACAAGATCTGAATAGTTTCCATAAAACCTAGCAGAACCCGGCAAGTCTCAGGACATTCCCAGATGGACAATCTGTACAGTTCTGCCCCAGAGTATATGGGCAACACCATATCAGATATCAGCCAACAGTTTTTGAATGGTATGGGTGATGAGTACAATTACGACGAACTTTTCAACGAACCGTTGTCATCCAAAGATTATATCAACGCATTCGACCTTGGGGCACCCCAGGACGTGGCTCCGAATACAGTCAAGGAAGAAGCTCAGCTTCCAGTTGATCCTAAGCTTGTGTCGACCGCCGACACTCCCGCTCCATTCGACCTAAACTCCATGTCGAATATGCCCAACGACATGGGAGCTCCAAAGCCTCATCAGCTACAGGACCCAGTTCCCATGCCAATGACATCTTTGGCGCAGCAGCCCCGATCAGTTCATCAGCCTTTGGCACTACCCAATGTGCCTGTGATGGGAAATGCGGCCTCCAGTAGAGGTTCTCAAAGCGTGGATCTCGCAGCGAATGATCAATTTTTACTCTTTAACCCTCGTGGACAAACAAACTCGTACGTATCACCCCCTTGCATGAGTTGCAAGAAGCACCAGCTAACCCGAGCCAGGCACATTCCGCCCAATTATAACGCCTACAATTCCTATCAACCTAGTTATCATTACCCGGACAATGGTATCCAAGGGATCTACGGCCCTCAGGCTATGGCACAGTATCCTCTTCAATCTCCAGCCGCAATCAAAGCTCAGTCTATGCACAACATAATCCAAGTAAGCAAATGCGCGAATTGTCGTCAGGACCCTCACCCTGGCCCATGCTTTCCACAACCAGCTCCCCAGACTCGTCGGCCACCTCAGCAAGGAGCTCAGCAAGCACCATCCCAAGAACCAGATGCACGGCCAATTTGGTTGCAGACACCTCCTAAGCGCAAGCGAAATGCTGCATTTGACGACGATGACGATGACGACCTGGAAGTTCCCCTGAAGAAGCCTGGTAAAAAGGGACGGACCCTCAAGACGAAACGTGGAAGGGATAAGGATTTCGAGATTGGAATCAAGATGTATGGGATGTTCCCATTCCCGGAATTGGACTGGGTCTCGCACAGAAGATTCAAATTCCTGTACTTGCCCACAGGACAGTTGGAGAAAAAGATCCTATTCTCGGCCGAGGACCTGAAGGACTATATCTACAACTGTCCCCGAAATCCAAGGCTATGGATCCAACAAAATCCAGCGCAGTGCACAGAACGAACTATCGATGCCGACACTATCTGTCGATATGAGAACTGCCCTGATACAAACAACACGATTCGACCTGGCTGGTGCCGCGTGGCGTTTGATGAGTTTCATCAGCATACCTCTTGTGGTCAGAAGGATCCTTTCAAGATGGCTGGTGTTATGCACCTTTGGTGCTTTGAGCAGTGCATTGACCCCGTGGAGGTGATGGCAAATGGTAAGATGGTGCCAGATGATCGCGACGACGAGCATCTCATCAAGGAAAAGTCCAACAAAATGGCCATCACTCGAGATTCTGACACAACGATCGTTAAGCATACTATCAGGCCTTGGTTCAAAATGCGTGCAGGTCAAGCACTACAAGCTCCTTATGCGAACTACGAGGAGACTCTCTCCTACGCGCTTGTTAAGCACCACCTGGATCATCAAGTCGGTGCTCGTCATAGGAGCCGCGGTGGTCGTAACAGGGATAGACCAGAAAGCGAGTTGAAGACCATTGACGTTCACATGGGCCGCCTCGACTTCTGGGCTGCTCGCGACACTGCTTCCAGGAAGAAGAGGTCGTCGAAGCATTCTCGTGCTGCTGCGCCTGAGCCTGAGCAGTTATATATTCCGGCGACCTCCAATGAACTTCTTCCTACACAGAAGTCTGCTGGTTTGACACCACATGGCTCGACAAAGAACTTCAGCGATGTGCTGTCGAGTATTTCCGTTGCCACTGACTATGAGTTTGATTATAACGGACTCATGCCTGAGGCGAAGAAGGAGGAGGAGCCAGTCAAGCTCGAGGATAGCTCAAAGTGGTCTCAGCCTACCCCGGGGGCGCAAAGAATATCAATCAGCGATATTCTATCCCCAAGTGTTCTCCTAGAGCAGGAGGGCGTTGTGCAACCAAGTTCCAAAGCAGAGACTGGTCGCAAAGATCAGCCCATCTCGCCACTACGACGAAGCCCCCGCTTCTCGGCTGGGAACATTCGTGACTCTATTCAGACCGAGACCAAGGCTACCACTTCCCCATCAAAGACGCAAGCCTCTGGCTTAGTGTTGCCTAAGACCACTAGGAAAGCATCCCTG
The DNA here is from genome assembly GCA_013186905.1 of Fusarium udum. Lineage (NCBI taxonomy): Eukaryota > Fungi > Ascomycota > Sordariomycetes > Hypocreales > Nectriaceae > Fusarium > Fusarium udum. The sequence continues at coordinate 27,512 of JAAQPG010000114.1, forward strand.
GCTCTGCCATCTACACCAAAGGGCCAGAGAGCTGCTTCGTTGGGCAACGACAGTCTTTTCGGCTCGCCACCCGCCCGACCAGCAAAAGAAAAACCCTCTCGAGAGGCGCCTGGTCGCTCTGGCGAGGAAGCTGAGGGCTCACCATTGAGGAGAAGCAGCCGAGTGAGCCCTAAGAAGAAGGCTTGAGGCAGCTAGATCAAGGACTATCGAAAGTTTGGAGTGGATGTAATAGTACGATATCCCTGCTGGTCAGAGGATTACACACAATATGGAGTTTTTATTGGGTTAAGAGGATATGGGTCAAAATCTATGGAGCCATGGGATATATCGTGTTTTTCAATACCCCATTCACATGGTTCAGGATAACAGCATAGCATAGCAATCAGTGCATTAGACTTGGCTTAGTATTCAGTCCGGAGTTTGGAGTTTATGATTACCTTCCTGTTTTAGCATTGGAGAATCAAATTGTATACACAAATGAATGAATAAGCTATCGTTGTATTGAGTGAAGTCAAGTGATCATGAAGATACTGAGAGAGTTGGTCTTAGTCGACCGATCAGTTGTGTAGAGAGAAGGCTTTGATCACCGTTACATAAGGCTCTATAGATAGAACATTGCCCTTTGTATTAAAGGCTCATGTCTTTGTGAATGGTTCGAGTATCGGGTCAAGTCTCTTTGTTTCTTCAACAAAAACGACACCATGATCGTGGGATCTCTCTTTCAAGCCACAAGCTATAAGCGACAAAACGCACGGCTCAGCTCAAGGTCCAGCCGCGATCTTCAAAGAAATCCAAGCCAAGCCAAGTCAAGTCAAGGACAATCAAATCGTCTATCTGATCAGGCAAAAAGGGTCCAAGCTTCAACAAAGAACCTCGAGCTCCCCCAAGCTCCAGCTCGCCCGTTTTAGCAGTGACGTTGTCCCTGTCTGGTGGGGGAAGAAGGGAACGACCCGTTTAGAGGGGGGTCGGGAGGGTTACGGGAACGCCGATGCAGGCTTACAAGCTAAACAAGGTTGAGGGCTGCTAGGACAGATCTGCGGCCTTGTAGCT
>JAAQPG010000115.1:0-29760 GCA_013186905.1 Fusarium udum
CAATTTTTGTGACACCCGGGGGCACCATCACCTCTCCTGAGGCCACCAATTCTTGTGGTTTCAGGTCCCTGTCTAAAAAAGCAACTGTCAAAGCGGCGCACACCGGTGGATAGTGTAAGCTTAGGTTCCCAGCAACGTGGTCATAGGGCGCCGTTTCGTACTGCCATACTGCTCTGTTTCGATGATCAGTGGAGTTGGTCTTGACTTGGCACAACGGGGCTCATTTCCCGTTTTGATGAGGGCTTGCGAAGAGACTGACTACTGGTTTTGGCGGTGGCAGACAAGGGCTTCTTGCATGACTCGGGAGTTGAGATTGGTGGGATGCATGGTGATAAGTTTGAGAACGAACGGGTTTGTGCTCTCAATTTGTTTCCGGGGGATAGAGAGGTTGCTTTGATCTTTGTTCATGGTACCGAAAAGTGATCCATCGTCTGTACTCCAAGTTATTCCAAAAGCGTTAGACTTGCGAAAGCACGGAAGATGGATGTTTGGTTGACATTCAAGATAAATACCTGAGATAGCCTCGATGTTGGAATGAAATCAAGCCTCTCAGTCATTCACTCATTCAACAGCCTTTCTTTCAAATCCAACTCATCTGTCTTCGATTCTTCTTCGCCTCAACCGCCAAAATGAAGTTCTCCATCATCTCTACTCTTCTCGCCGCCACAGCCTCTGCTCTTCCCGCTGGTCAGGATGCCGCTGCCATTGAAGCTCGCCAGCTAGGCGGCAGCATCACCCGCAACGATCTTGCCAACGGCAACAGCGGTTCATGCCCTGGCGTCATCTTCATCTACGCTCGCGGCTCCACTGAAACCGGCAACCTTGTTAGTGACCCCCACCAACTTCCCCCAAGTGACAAGATCATAACTAACTCTTTTATTAAGGGAACTCTCGGTCCCCGCGTTGCTTCAAAGCTTGAGGCCAAGTACGGCAAGAACGGTGTCTGGATCCAGGGCGTTGGCGGTGCTTACCGCGCTACCATCGGTGACAACGCTCTTCCTCGTGGAACTTCTAGCGCTGCTATCCGTGAGATGCTAGGCCACTTCAACGACGCTAACCAGAAGTGTCCTGATGCTGTTCTCATCGCTGGAGGTTACAGCCAGGGTGCTGCTCTCGCCGCTGCCAGTGTCACTGACGTCGATGCCGGTATTCGTGAGAAGATTGCTGGAACTGTTCTCTTTGGATATACCAAGAACCTTCAGAACCGCGGAAAGATCCCCAGCTACCCCGAAGACCGTACCAAGGTCTTCTGCAACGCCGGCGATCTCGTCTGCACTGGCTCTCTCATCGTCGCTGCTCCTCACTTGGCCTACCAGAGCGCTGCTTCCGGCGCTGCTCCTGAGTTCCTGATCCAGAAGGCTGATGCTGCTGGAGCTGCTTAAGCGGGTTGATGGAGGGCGAAGGACTAGGCTGGCCTGTTCTTGTATTTTATGAGGTTTACGGTTTTCATTAGTTTTTGTTTGTATCTACTTCATGGAGGAATGGCTTTAGTGACCATGGACACTGAGACTCAATACGATAGCGCAATCGCATTGACTTGCAAGACGCGTCTCCCGGGACCGTGAACTGCCGTGCCAAATTGCTAAACCATTATCATGACGCAAGATGACCGTTGAGAAAAGATGATAATCGATATATCATATTCTCAGAACATGGATCAATACGAGCAAGCCACATCGCAATTGGCGGTTTCGTCTTGTCCCTTGTATGGTGTATTGGAAATGTCTGAGGTGCCGGCCAGGGGTTCCATGCTGCAGGGGTAGCCATGCACTCGTTGCATATGGTAGGGCCCATGTGACGATACATCTAACAGTGGGGGAATTGCCAAGCATGATAAGTACACTTGCGAAGAAATACTTGTTGGATAACTGTGAGATATGACTTGACGTGCGATAAAGCTCTCACATTGGAGGAATCATCTTTTGCGTGGGATTGCACTTTTCTTATTTGCATTAGCATCATTGCATTGGTAGTGGGGGTAATATTTTTTTGATAACTTGGCGAAAGCCACTGTAGCATCGAGCCACCTCCATTTCATATCGAATTGAATGATCTGGAATTAGGTTGTTGCCGTACGCTCAAGGGCTCAAGAAGAATAAGCTTAATCATATAAGAAAACACCCCTCGGCGTCTTCATACAAATATTTGGGGTTGGAGAACAGTGTCGGCTTTTTGTATGCCGAATACGTGGTCTATTTTTAGGCACTGTCTCGTCTATGATGTCTATACTCTACAGCCTCATTTAACCAGATAGCTGACCTTTGACTTTCCCTTACTCCTCGAAATCTTCTTAACCGTCGTCTCACCGCAAAGATCCGTAGTATCTACATGCGTCCCACCGCATGGATAAACCTCCGCTCCAACAATCCTCACAACACGAAACTTTGTCTCTCCAGGTCCCAAAAAGCCCGCATCAGGTGTAAGATGTTCAAGACCGTTCTTGCGAAACTCCTCAGCGTCCCACCAGTCAATCTCAACTGGCATCTTGGCCGCTAAAAATTCGTCGACTTTCTTTTGAATGGGCTCTTTGTGCTTTCCGTCGATGAGGCCTTGGAATTCGCATGATGCCGAGTCCGGGAAGTGAGAGGCTTTTAGCTCCTCAAAACCCTCGACTGTGTCTTTGAGGAGATGGTTGACTGCTGAACCGAGAACATGGCCGGCGGTGTGATATCGTGAGTAGAGAAGACGCTTCTCAGCATCGATTTCTTGCGTGACTTTGTGCCCTTCTGTGAACCTCTTGTCTGAGTCGAATCTTCCGAAATGCAAGACCTGGCCATCGCGAACAGCATCCATACGAGCGGATGCAACAGTGAATGACGCCCCGGCCTCATCCGCTATCTTTCCGACATCTGAAGGCTGACCTCCTCCTTGCGGATGAAAGATTGTCTCTTCTGTGACGACTGCATAGTCTTCATCAGTGCCTTGCTTAAATAGCTCACGATTCTCAGCCTCCAAGCTGCCAAATGGTCTAATTGCCGTGATCAATGTTTGTAAGGAATGAAGCTTTGCATTGCGCTGAAAAGTCAGCACAGTTCGTGCTGCTGCTGCCATTTTGTGAGTGTGAAAAAAGAATTCAAGATGATGAGAGGGATGGAAATATGCGCGGGAGAAGAGGAAGTAACTAATGAATCAACGAATGAGAGAGGCGAGCACTAAAGCCCACGGGGTTTAGTGCTGAGGATTCAGTGAATCACAGGGCGCGCCTTTGCAGCTTATCGCTTATCTAATTGTTAGTGTAAGATAACCTAACCTAGAGAAGAGGGTATTTGCTGCTGTCATCACTTTTGGAACCAAAGAGTAGCAAATAGAATGAATGCCTGTGAAACTTGGCTAATACGTGGCTATGGTTGACGCGGATGTGCATCGGAAGAGCTTCACGAAACCGTTTCTTGGTGCCGTATCTTGCCGTGCCCTCTGGGTATCTGTACGGAGTACGTGTCACAATCATCATTATGTCGGCAGCTAGACGAAGAGAGACAGTCAAAATTCGACTACTTATCACGCAGTACGATATCTAGTGAGAGATGAGAACAAAGCACATTAATTGTTTTTTGCCCCTCTAGAGCCAAACATTTACCGCTCTAGGCTGTACTGTCGCTGAGCTAGGGCTGTGTGTGAATTGTTTCAATACGCGCCGTGCACTTGAGGTGTTTCTCCTCACGGAAAACAGTGGAGACTTTCGCAGTCACCTCGAACCTACATGCTACGTCTCAACCACCTTGCGATTGCTTACTAGATAGATCAGGCAGCAAGGCAGGTGCTGCCCAATATACCCTACAACTTATAAAGGAAAGATAGAATCATATAATCAGTACAGAAGATCTGCTTATTAAAGAAGTTGTAAGACCCATCTCACTTTCCTTACACTAATAGTTATCACCACTCAATATGTGCACTGGCCTTCAGGAAAAAGCTCACTCATGCTTCCACTGCGAGCAAAGATTTCTCATTCGGGATTGCAACGACCCACAGCCCCTTATTCACATCGATGGCCCAAAGAGTGATCATTATTGGAGATTGTGGCCTCCAGACCAAGAGCCGATCACTCTCTCAGAACTCAAGCAAATGGCTAATCTAGGATGTGCTTTTGCAGAGTACATTTTCTTGAAGTTCACTTCTGGTAAAGAAGTAGTCTCTGACAATGTCATTGTGAATCGGGTTCCTCCAGCTATGGGAGACACTGAGCCCAACTCCATCGTTGTTACACTTTCAGGAGAGAACCATCACGAAACGAATTCATACTTTACATATATGACAGAACAAGGTCGGACCGAACGCAATTGTCTTCGTAGGCCATTATCTAATGCACCTAGACAGGAAGTAGCATAGCTGATGAAGTCTCTCAAAGACCTCCGAACTTGTTACCCGCATCACCACACGCTTTTAGTCTGGCAAGAAAATGGGCTCATGAGTGTCTCCAAAATCATAAATCTTGTGCAAGTCCATCTGCAGGTTTCATGCCAACAAGGATCATCAAGATATTCGACTCGGGAAAAAGGATTGAGATTGTCGAGAGAAATTCCCCGGCTGCCTACGCAATCTTATCGTACTGCTGGGGCGGCCCGCAACGAATCACACTCAGCAAGGCTCGAGTAAAGAATGGCCAACTTTCCTTCGATACAAGCACTTTACCACAGACGTTGCAGGATGCAGTCCGTGTTTGCGGCGAGCTTGGCCTCAGCTTTCTATGGGTTGATGCTCTATGCATTATACAGGACGCTCCAGAGGATAAAGCTACAGAAATTAGACAGATGGCAAAGATTTACGAAAACTCGTATGTCGCAATCATGGCTAGCAGAGCAAAGAGTGTTGAGGAAGGATTCCTGCACCCACGGTCACATTTCGGAGCAGACAGGCGCTCTCCTGGCTTTCGTCTTCAATATGAGACCAAGAACGGCCGGAAAGGATCTGTGGTATTGGTGGAGGAGTCTTCTTCTCAAACTTACGCTGATCCTCTGAGTCTTCGCGCATGGGCATACCAAGAGTTCATTCTTTCTCCAAGAATTCTTGATTACGGGGAGCTGAGAACAACATGGATCTGCTGGGCAGATATTAATCCAACAGATGGATTTCTGTCAACACCAACTTCGTACTGGAGCCGACAGAGGTTTCAGGAAATAATGTCTCCCTCTATTGAGGCTAATTCCGTTTCGCCCCATCAACTGTGGAGCACTCTGGTTCTATGCTATATGCGCAGCTCAATAACCGATCCTTACGACCGCCTTCCCGCGCTTGCAGGTATTGCGGAACGTCTGAATACTATCATTAAGGACGAATACATTGCAGGTTGCTGGAAAAGTAACATCTGGCTTGATCTTCTGTGGTGGCATGAGGACGGTAGATCCCGTATGCGACCCGCAAGATACTTTGCTCCGTCTTGGTCTTGGGCGTCCATCCCAAATGGCAACCTTAACTACATATCAACAAGGTCATGTGTTGTCGATGAAGGATTTGAAGTACTGCATCACGTTATTAAATTATCATATCCTCAATCTCAATATGGTACTGTCACAGCTGGCTTCCTTTTCCTTCAAGGGCGCATTATACCAGAGGAATACTTGCCTGACCTCAGAAATCGAGAGTTCTACCATTATCCAATACATATTACCGTAAATGGGCAGAACTCAATCGCAATTTCATGCTCCGTTATTCCTGACTATGGTCTGGAGAGTTTTTACAACAGTAAATATCCTATTCAAGGGATATGTCTCTGTTGGGACGAAAAGAGAACTACAATTCGCGGTATTGTACTTCAAGATGTTGAATCGGACTGCTATCGCAGAATAGGCCTTTTTGCCGTTCACTTAGGATTAACAGATCCGACTTGTCATGATATATCATTTGAAGAATGGACCCAAAGAAGGAATGTATTTTTAGGAATATGGAGAAAGAGTTTACAAATTAGAAAAATAAAGGTAGTTTAGTAGTTTATATTATAAAAGAACTTATTTGTACTCTCTATTTAAATAAAGTTAAGAATTTTATAATAGGCTCATTAATGTAAGCAGTGGAGGATGAGATGTCTGGATAGGTCCACCGGCCCATGGTAACATACCTACCTACCTTGGGTTCAATTGACGGGGGAGCTTACCAAACAACCCGAATCATCTCCGTGGCCTGAACTCTCAGTCGAAAGACATGCTACAGAACTGAGCTTGACAGAGTCAAATCGGAACGTTACCGATATTTTGGTGATATTATTCGGAAATTACCCCGCATGGAAACTTCCGATGCCTTGGTAAGTGCCGTTGACCTTGCGAAACCATCAAACAGGTATCACGCGGGGTAGCATGTTGTTAAAAGCAGTGGATTGACCACCCAGCACTCTGAATGAGATGTGATTCGAGACTTCTGATAAACGTGAAAAATGATTCTAGATCTCTTCCTTCAGCACCCATGGGCTTATCTCACAGCCGCCCTTGTCGGACTACTCGTGACAAAGCTCCTCGTCAATAAGTACGGCAATGGCTTGAACGGAATCCCCGGACCAGCTTTGGCCGCGTTCACGGACCTCTGGCGCTTTCTCGACGTGTATAGAAGACGACCAGAAGTGACACAGATTGCTCTACATGAAGAATACGGCAGCGTCGTGAGACTTGGTCCCAACACGGTATCGATCGCGGATCCAGCTGCTATGCAGACGATATACGCTCACAACTCGGGATACACCAAGTCAGATTTCTAGTAAGTCACCGGGGAGATCAAGAGAGTTATCCAGACTAACAGGTGGTAGCCCGGTGCAGCAGACCATCAACAAAAGTGGCAAGAGACTCATTACGCTCTTCACCTCACAAGATGAAAAGTTCCACTCACAGCTTCGACGATCCGTATCGAATGCTTATGCCATGAGCACCCTCGTTCAGTTCGAACCCTTCGTCGACTCCACTACCACTGAGTTCTTCAAACAACTTGACCAAAGATATGCCAACCAGAACGACGTTCTTGACTTTGGAACATGGCTGCAGTACTATGCATTTGATGTCATCGGGGAGCTGACATACTCCAAGAGACTAGGCTTCGTGGACCATGGAAAAGACGTGGATAATATTATTGGGAATCTTGAATGGTTACTCAACTATGCAGCACCTGTATGTATGCCAACTCCCCGACTGGGTCTACTAATCTGATGGTCATTAGGTCGGACAACTGCCGATCCTCGACAGCTTACTGCTCAAGAACCCATTGAGACTACAGCTTACAAAATGGGGCTTCACCAACTCATCCTCGCCAGTGGCCATCTTCGCACGCAACCGAATGCTCGCTCGCGTCGATCCCGAAAAGCTCGGTGACATGAAGTTTGACCAAGATAATGGCCGTCGTGACTTTCTCTCGCGCTTCCTCGAAGCCAATCAGAAAGACCCAGACTTCATGAATAACGATCGAGTGCTCGCGTTGACAGTAGCAAATATGTTCGCAGGCTCAGATACAACGGCGATTACCTTCCGAGCCATCTTTTATTATCTGATGAAGAACCCCACTGACATGAAGACTTTGATGGCTGAGCTTGCAGAGGAAGAAAAGGCCGGCCGATTTACACGCGAAGATGGTCTTGTCAGTTGGAACGAAGTCCGAGACCTTCCTTTCCTCAACGCTGTTGTCAAAGAAGCTCTTCGATGCCATCCCGCTGCGGGTCTTATGCTAGAGCGCATTGTCCCCGCACGAGGTCTCGAAGTCGACGGTCATCATATCCCAGGTGGTACTATTGTTGGAGTAAACGCTTGGGTTCTTCATCGCAATAAGGATATCTTCGGCCACGATGCAGATCGATGGAGACCATCGAGATGGATCGAAGCTTCAACTGAGCAGAAAAGACGTATGGAGAACTACATGTTTGCCTTTGGTGCGGGTTCGAGGACTTGCATTGGGAAGAACATCAGTTTGTTGGAGATGTACAAGATGGTTCCTGCTCTTTTGCGGCGATACGAGGTAAGTTTCAGTGTCGACTGAACTGCTCTTTGCTGACACGTTGGGTCTAGCTTGAGTTCCCATCGGCGGATAACACATGGCATCTGAACAACGGTAAGCCTCTTCTCACATAACTCCCTTTTAAGATGCGCAACATATGTCAGATGTAGTCCCTTCTGGAAGCTGACCGGAAATTAGCATGGTTTGTGAAACAGAGCAACTTCAATGTACGGCTGAGGTGGAAGAGCAAGGTTTCTTTTTTGCCAGAATAATTCGCGTCATAATCCCCGTGGGCAAAACGCGCATGATTTCATTTGTATCATAACTCATAGACCGTAAAACCCCAAGAGATAGTGCTCAAAAAATCTTCTTTACTCTCTCGTTTCTCTTCTCATCGTCACCCCATATGCCCTGCCACATATCTGATCCCACATACTGCCATCCCATGGGCGCACCTCCCATGCCCCATCGCGTCTTCATTTGCTTGAGAGTAACTGGGTTTACAAGTTCGTAAAGCTCCAGGATCGGATATCCGTACTTGGACTCCTTTCGTCCAGCGTTGAAGTCTTCATTGCCAATACCAACAGGCTCGGTCGGCACAGAACCTGGCTCGTGGCGGGTATTTGGTGGGATAACGGCGATGTGTCTGTGAAGCAGTCAGTCAGTCATATTTGCCCTGGGAAATACATACTGATGATAGTAGACATTGAAAGGGATAACATACGTGATTGATGAGCGACCACCTCCACTGGCGGTTTCGTAAAGCCAGAGGCGAGAAACACCGTCTTTCAGACGGTACTTGCGATACTCGTGGTTCTTCTCCTGGCTGGCGATGTTTGCGAGGTGTTCAGGCTTGATTGCAAGCAATACATCGGTTAAAACTCGGGCAACGGGGGGAGGACGCGGCACAGTTGTCTTGGGCTTAGTGGTCGCGCGTCGCTTCTTGGGGGCAGTAGCCTTCTTTCGCAGAGGTGCCATGGTTGAAGAGGGATGGTTCAAATAGGTAGCTAAGCTAAGAGGGAGATGCTATTTCGGGAAATAAACAGACGCGTCGCGTGGAGAAAAGCTGGAGATTAGAGTGGGGTTGGCTTGGCGGTCGAGCTCCACTTTAACAAACAGTGCGAATGACTTTCACTCTCGAAATGTCTCTCAAATGAAATCAACTGCGGAACACCATGCTCTTTAAATACCTGGGCGATATTGGCTACCTAAAGCTTATATCTACGGCCTGAGATTACTCCTATGACCGTGTACTAATGTCTCCGCTCTCCTGCAATACCAAAAGCAAATATTCAACAGAGTACATACGAAAAAGCTTTTTGGGCTCAGCAAACCACTTCTCAACCTCCCTCCAAAGTTTCTTGAAGGTTTCATAGCTAGTTCCTCCATGCTTTTTTTTGAGTTCCTGGTAACTTATGAAGCCGTACCCTCCCAAAAGCTTCATTGAGTCATATGCCCCATCCTGTACGTAAAGTGACTTGGACAATTTTGCACCGCTCCAATCAACAATCAGAGGAGCGTACAGAATGTGAGGGATTCGGCCGGCGGAAAGTCCTGTAAGTGTCGACCAGGCTGCTAGTGGTCGATACAAGAATACTTCTTGGTATGTGCCAGCATAATCTGAACCGGTCACACGAACATGGTGAGTGCCTACATCAAGGAGATGACTCATACTGCGGATAAGGTTGCGTGCTGGTGCATTGGCCTCGAGTCGTGAGAGCTGTGCAGAATCGCATGTATTGATTGTATGTGGGCCATGAAGCGGGCATTGGAATACGATCTGAGCTTCATAGTTGTTTGTCGAGCTTTGCATTTGGTTATTGAATTTGTATTTGTTGAGTTGGCCATGCTTTTCGGACAAGCCGCACTCTGGCACTGGACATGCGGCTCGTAGTCCCAAAGCACCATACTGCGGTGAGAGTTGACGTCCAAGGACAGAGTGATGCTTGACTAAATGATGAACAACTTGAGGCATGGTATGGTGAGAGAACAAATCTTGTTGATATTTAACCGTAAAGGGAATATTTGCCCAGCTGGACAGCAGTCCCATGACCTCATAGTAGTCTTGTGCGTATCTGCTCAAGATATCACGAACGTCTCTCAGAGACCTCTGGTACTGTATCCCGTCAATCTCTATGGATAGTTGGCTAACGGGTGCCGTGTCAACAAGGCCCAGCTCAACTAATATATCGGGAGGTTCGTTAGTGGATTGGCCAGTGACACTATGCATGTGATCGCTGAGCTTGCGAGCGAGCCAGAATGCATAGCAGAAAACGACGAGAGTGCCTAGGTGCGGAGAGTTGTTGGGTTGCGCACCTACGTGTATAACGATAGGCTGAGTTGGCATTTTATTGGTGAATGTATCTTCAGGAAGCGGATGGAGACAAGAGCTGCCGTTGACCTCTTTGCTGGCAGAAGAGGCTTTTTGGAAAGCTACCACTGCCTCATCTCGTACAAGTGCTTCCACTAATGGCTGGATGAGTCCTCCTTGGAAAGCATAGGCACCACTGCCGAGGGGGTTATGGACCATTCCATCATGAAATGAAGCGAAGATAGGCTTTTCTGGCATTAGTGCCGTGACAAGCTTTTGAACGTCTAACAGAATCTCCTTCCTTGAAGAAGTTTGGGAATCTGTGTTTGTTATGACGCCATGAGATGGTGGAGTTGGAAGCGGCTCTCTGAGTAGTTTGCTGACGGCGTCGGCAAGCTCTTGAAAAGCTGTGTTCACTGCCAGAGGGGTGGGATGATTCCCTTTCGGAATGGTAATATCATTCATTGTAGGGGAAAATGATGTGCGCATCGAGGTATTGATTTGACAAATTTGATACAGTACTTAGAACAAGGAGCAGAAGTATGGTAACCCATTCCAATATAGGCTTGGTGGCACCATGGAAAGATGGCATGTTTAAATAGATGATCTGTTGTACATTACTTAACACATTCACGATTGGCTTTTCCACGTTGCAACGCAAATAACAAATACAAAATTTGGTATGGTGATATCCGAAATGCTGACCGATTTTCATTTTCAAAGTGAAATGGAACCCCAAGTGGTCAGCAGACCTTCTCTTATTACCTTGTACTACGCTAGGGCTACGTGGAGCTACGATAGTGGCCGCCCGAGCTGACATGCTTCATGTTGTGTAACCGCCTGTCTCTGCCAGCTGCTACGCGAGGCAGCTAGGAAGGTTGGCAACCCCGCCATAGCTCTGATGGCTTGAAAACCGAGTAATGAGAGGTTGGCACTGGTATCAAGAGATCGCACGGCAGAATTGCAGTTGGGGACGAGAAATTACAATGCCGACTCAACTTAACTCGATAAAACTAAATATTCGTTGCAACCAGGCGGCCTATCATATTCCACAGTTCGCGCATGTATCCTTCACAACTGAGAAAAGCATTCTCCTTACAGTGTGGCTACGCAGATACGTCAAGGAATTTTCCGTTGCGATGATAGGGCTTTGAAACGAGAGTTGCTTCATTTTAAGTCTCTCCTTACTGCACAATGCCCATATATGGACTTGATATGTGGACTCTATGACTGTGCTTGTAAAAAAAGCTAGAAATGTGCAAGCCTATCCCATTTCTTTCTCTGCAACTTCTTGTACTTCTCTGTGAGCTTTTTATTCCTATCGTCACGGTAGGTGAAGAAGTTACTATAAAACGCCCCCAAAGCTATTTGACGTTGGGAGTTGATATCAGAAGAATATGATACGTAAATTCCTTTCAATCTATCCAATTATTTTGCCTCAACCATGCCTCGCACATCGCTGGCCACTTCGAGACTGGTAGACTCTTCGGACTATCCAACGCAAATCCGTGAGGTGCATCAGCGAAGATATGCAACTCAACAGGTGATCTAACCCGTGTAAAGCCCTCTGCTAAGCGATATGCGTTGACGACAGGTACAACAGGGTCGTTATTAGAGTAAACAATGAACACTGGCGGCGCAGGAGATCGGAGCTGAACATCTGGTTGTACGATGTCATATAATTCCTGTTTTTCCTTGGGCGGAAGAGGAGGTTTGTTCTCAATAATTGTACGGCCAGCCGCATTTGTCGAAATAGGTCCGTAACCCAATATGGCGAACTCGATCTGAGGCATTTCAGGGCCTGGCGATGTCCAGACATGAGGATACTCCGCCAGAAGAGCAGCGCCGAGATGACCACCAGATGAGAGGCCGCAGATGTTAATACCCTTTGGCGCAAGTCCACTCTCAGCAATGATCTTCAGAGCTCTTCTCCCATCATCCACCGGCGCTTGGGCACCTGTTTCGCTGTTCGGGAAGCGATGCACCAGGACGAATGCGTAGAATCCAAGACTGCTGAGCCATTTTGCTACGGCGACGCCTTCGCGACCGACCATGAGTTGAACATATCCCCCACCTCCGAGAATGAGGATACCTCGGCCATTTGGTTTTGAAGGAAGATAGCCGAATAAGAAAGGGCGATTGACTTTGGTCACGACGGCGTTGTCGCCGGGGGTGTCGAGATCGAATGCTCCGTCGAGGGAGTCATTACCCCATAGGGGCCAGGATTGATCTGAGTCGAGCATGGTGAACTGATTGTAAACGTATGGCGTTATGGAAACTGAAGACAATATTCTATGAAGGAATTGGTAATCGCAAGATATGATGTAGGTTCGTGGGGTTTCGTGTGGAGTCACTACATTTGGCCTCGTGGGAACATCCAACCGAGATGCCGAACATTGGGGGTTGGGGTTTTAGACGATACGGTCCTCTCCACACCACAATTCTCGGTACAGTCAGAATCTTACGTACTAAGCTTACTTATCGAGAAACTCTTAGCAACCTCTTGTTTTCTTTGTCTGAATATGTTTAGATTACCCGACACAATTTATAGGCCTGCCTATTATAATACTGACACCAATTCCCTCGCCCTCATAACTCCATCCTCTTAGCTTGTAGTCGCATCAAAGGAAAGGAATGTCGAAGCCTTTCCAGCTTCATCCTTATCCTGCGAAATGTTGTTCTGCAACTTCTTGTTCTCCTCCGCCAGCTTATCAGCGACATCCTCACCCTGAGCTTGCTGAGCCTCCAGCTTGAGAATAGTAGCAGTCAACTTCAAGACCTTGTTCTTGATCTTTCCGCGCTGCAAAGCCGTCAGCATTATTCCACTATTGACCTTCGATGGAGAAGCTTACCTGAAGAGCGTCGGCTGCTTCGCCGGAAGCTGCGTCGATAGCAGGGTTGAAGGCCTCATCCTCAGCATCATTTGCGATCTGGTTGACACTGTTGAGGAAGTCCAAGTCAGACTTCTCAACAGTTGACAGGTCCGTTGGCAGACCGCCAAGCTTCTGGAGAGCTTCTTGCTGGGCGTTGCCTGCAGTGCCACCGCTGATGGAGAGATCGTTGTAGGTTGACTGGCTGAAGACAGCGCGCTTGCTGATGGGGCTGGCGATAGCAGTGGCAGCGAAGCCAAGAAGGAACGAGGTGAACTTCATGTTTGCGTTTGAGATGTGATGCACGGAAGAGGACGGATAATGAATGAGATGGAGGGTGTGAGTGCAAGAGAACAGACCAGCTGTAAGAAGTGAAAGTGAATTGAGTTTGTGATGAGACTGAAGTTGGAATAAGTGGCAGTGTCGTCGAGTCTTTGTATGCGACAGAAACATCGTAGAAAAGACTCTCATTGGCGCTAAGCGAGCATGAGACGTTTCTCACGGGGTAATTTTATGCTTCATATTCAGGATGAACCTATTCTGGGCTGTAAGCGCCGTGGTAAAACAGTGTATCCTCGGTGGTGATCATACTCGCGATGCCGAGGAGTAGAATTGAAGACCGGATGCGTGGTGATCCGAAAGTGCCCTAGTTGATATTTTCTATAGTTCATCGGTTAGCGGAAACGTCAAATGTTAGATCTGGGCCAGTGTCGCAATTGATCCTTGGCGTTGCTCCATTTTGGTGAGGAGGTCAGGGGTATCGCTAAGTGTCGCGCATGGTTTCATGGTGCCTCAGATCGCGAATGAGACAATCCACTGCCTCAGGTCCACCCCGTGAGTTCATCCCGAGTATTCGGAAAGTTTCAACTCTAAATACGCGCTTTGCGAAACTTATATCTATTGCTATACACTGCGCCTTGCAAGTTATAGGTCTTGCTCTATAGAGCTGCGTTTGCAGTTGCACACAATGGCTCATCTCAATGAAGGCCTGGATAACATCCGTCAAGTTGTAACTTTGGTCTCATAGACTACCTAATGAGGGCGCGTGTTCCGATGCATTTAATTGATAGAATCGGAAGATAGTGTTGCTGCGCTGTATGTAGATGGCGTGTTGGAGAAGTTTCAAGAACGTATACTGACTGTGCTGCAAGGAGACCTCAGGTAAAATTGGGAAATAAAAACAATTGTTATAAGAAGAATTCAAGAAACTACCTCTAAGAAAAGCGGTATAAAGTGTCGGAGCTTGCAGCATCAGCGCGGACTGGCGATCGGATTTGCGGATGACTTTTCTCTCAGAAATCCGATGACGCGTGGCTCGGGCTTACATTCAATCAGCGTAACGCATCCTTCCACTCCACTCCATCCATGTCAGATCCTACAAACAAGCTTAAATGGTTGTACAATAACTTTATCGGATCAATTCTTATTGGATAATATGAGTAAAATCCCGAGGATCGGCATTACGAGGCTGTGATACACCTAACCTGCAGCCACTTTCGCTATGGTGATGAGGATGAATGCTGCGTTGCCGGAAGCCAAGGTCGCTTTGTCTGTAAGCCTTGACGTTATGTTGAAGGATCAGTATTACCAAATAATAATATGCAGCATGAGTATAAATACTTGAGGATTCTTAAGCTTGGGGACTTCTTCAAACCAGAAGACGATAGCATTGATAACCCGACACTATGAAACTTGCATCCTTGAGCTTTCTTGCTGGTCTAGCAACTGCGCTTCCAACCAACCCCCCAGATCAATATGAGTACATCATCATTGGTTCAGGACCCGGTGGAGGGACTTTGGCGTGAGCTTTTACTCTTTTGATGGAAACCGTTGCTGATAATCCTCCCAGTGCCAATCTCGCGCGAGCCGGCCACTCAGTCTTCTTGATAGAGGCTGGTGGTGACCAAGGCAACACGCCGCTGCAGCGAATCCCCGCCATGTAAGCGCGCCAAGATAATATCAGCGATGAAAATTGCTCATAATCTCCAGGGCAGATCAAGTCGCCGAGCATCCAAGCATGTCATGGTCTTTCTACGTAACCCACTACCAAAACGAGACTCAAGCTCGGCGGGACTCCAAGTATGCATACAGACTATCCAACGGCACTTTGTGGTCTGGTCTTGACCCTCCCGAGGGATCCGAACCGTAAGAAGTTCATTTACTCCTCAGCTAGAGACATATTCTGACTTGATAGACTCGGTATTCTGTATCCTCGAGGCGCGACACTTGGTGGTTCTGCTCAGCTGAATGCTATGAACTTTGCACTGCCACCTGATAATGATTGGGATGCTATCGCTGAACTAACCGGCGACGAGTCCTGGAGGTCTGATAAGATGAGGGAGCTGTTCATTGATATTGAAAATTGCACTTATGCTCCAGAGGGGACTCCTGGCCATGGCTTTGGCGGGTTCATCCAGGTACGTAACGGATCGCAAGGGCTATGATTCACTGAGAAGTCAGTAAAAAGAAACCATGCCCTTATCGCATATGTTCGCCGCCTAAGGCTTCAACTTATAGGCATCAATCGACTAGTCACTGACAAGCCCTACAGAGCAATCGCAACAACATCTCTTACATTACTGATCGTCTAGGCGTCGTCCAATCTCTGAAGCGCGCATTTGAGCAAACAGAGGGCATTCAAGTCAATGATGCCGCTGAACTTGGCAGGCTCATGCAACGAGACATCAATAGATTGGACAAAGATCGATACTCGCCTGGCATTTACCAAATTCCTCTCCACGTGGACAGCCTTCGACAGCGCAATGGCGCATGGCCATATTTGCACGAGACAATGACTTCTAGAACAGCGAATGGCTCTGCTAGATATCCCTTGACTGTCAGTATGCATTCTCTAGCTACCCGCGTGCTGTTCAAAGACGGCCAGAATGGTAAACCCCAGGCGTATGGAGTGGAGTATCTCAAAGGCGAAGGGCTGTACTCTGCGGACAAACGCTACAATGAGTCAGAACATGGTCGCCTAATCAACATCACCGCATCGAGAGAAGTGATCGTCGCGGGCGGCACTTTCAACACGCCCCAGATCCTGAAGCTGAGTGGTATCGGCCCCCGGGAGGAGCTCGAGAGTCTTGACATTCCTGTCATCGTGGATCTTCCTGCAGTGGTAAGTCTTCGGCTGAGGGTGCAAGCATACAACTGACATGAATAGGGCAAATACCTGCAAGACAACTATGAAGGCGGCGTAACCGTCGAAGCTTCTGTACCATGGGAGAACAATCCATTTGCGAACTGTCCCTTCACACTCCAAGCCAACGACACATGCTATCAGGAATGGAACCGATCTCATACCGGGGCTTACGGCGAAGGCGCAGCTCCTATTTCGCTTCTCTACAAATCTAGCGTCAGTGAAACAAACGACACAGATCTGTACCTCTTCGGAGCAGCTGGCACAGTATTTCGCGGATATTTCCCAGGTTATTCAACATGACAGGCCCCTCCAACCTCATGGTTTTGGTCCATCGTCAAGATGCAACCAGGCAACCAAGCCGGAACAATCACTCTGCGCTCAAAAGATCCTCGGCAAGCTCCAGAGATTAACTTCAACTACTTCGCTGAGAAAGGAGATCGTGATCTTCAGGCTATACAGGAAGGTGTTGAGCATACCATGCGTATCTTCAACGCTACCGGTGAACCTTACGCTCCGTTCAAGGTTGTTGAGCCTCGGCCTGGCGTAAGTATTCGACAGGGTATTATGGACGATGCCTTTAGTCATCATGCCACTTCTTCTTGTCGCATGGGACCAGCGGGGGATAGGAACTACTGTGTTGATTCGAAGTTCAAGGTTAATGGTGTTGATGGACTTCGAGTTGTGGATGCGTCAATCTTCCCACGTACGCCAGGAGGATTCCCTGCTGCACCAACCTTTATGATCAGCCAGAAAGCCTTTGGAGTGATTCTCAGGAGTATCAGGGGAGAGAATGGGGATGAGTGACTGGCCTGAGAGCGCCTGGGTCAGATGAACATATTCACTTTGAGAAACAGGCATCGTTGGAGAGTTCAAGGATTCTCTGAGAGGAAATTCCTATCGTGTACTATATATCTCTGGATCCCATAGCCAAGGTTCCCTCAGCACGCAATTCTACCTCATCCGATCAATACTTCTTGAAAAGCTTCTGGTACTTCGAAAGTGTTTTCTTGTCTCCCTTCCAAACACTCTTGGCATCATCCACGGCATCGATATGCTCGCCGATGTAAGTAGCGACCATGCCGTTTCCATGAGCTGACTTGTCAATAAAGACATGCTCATCCGGTTCAACGACGTTGGCATAGTAAGGGTGAGAGAGCATATCGATCAAGACATCGGATGACTCGTAAAGGAACATGGCAATCCCATCAAAGTCAACCAGCTCATTGGATACTGGCTCAGTGGCGCCAGCATCGGTAGGGACGATCTTTCCAGCAACTCGGACCTAAAGCATGGGAACCAGTGTCAGAACGGTAAAATTATGGTAAGAAAATATGGAGAGAGCGAATTGATGTCTTACTTGTTGGTACCTAGCGATACCAAAGTGGGTTGCTAGAGGGATAACCTTCGGAGCATGCTGGGTATCCCAATACTGCCAGAATTCGTCGAGCGTCATATTGGGATTACGCTTGACGTAGGTAACCATCTGGAGTAGACCAGTGTTTGAAGGGGGACCTTTAGGTGATGCATACACATTGCCGGCAAAGGCCGTGGCGATAAACAAAAGAGAAGCGAGTTGGTTCATGTTGGGTATGATGATTAAGTGGGAGGATAAACTGAAGGATGCTGCCACGAGACACTTCTACGGATATTAGAGATATTTATTTACGAGAGCAGCCAACAGCGAGACGCACGAGAATGTGATGAGAGAGTCGGGCTGCATTAGATCTGCCTGAACCTTGGCATCTTGTGTTAGATTCCATCGACCAACACGATCTGGAAGCAGTATTGACATGGTTATCAGCCAGGATGCTAAGCTCAGGCTCATCCCTGCAGAATCCAGAATCGATAACCCCTGTATATACTTCTATTGACCTTCCGAAGCGTCAAATATGTCTAGTAACTGGTTGAGTTAGCCCAAGACCCAACCGCAATTAACCAATCCGCTGAAGAATTCTCTTCCGCATTCCTACATCCAACATCCACTCAATAAAGACCACCCAGTACGGAATAAATGAACTGTAAATTCTGTGAGATCCCTCAGTTGGTCAAACGGATCTGGCCGATCCCCTCGCCAAGACATGGCTGACGAGACCCGCCAATGGGAGACGCTATAGACTCCTATTGACACCCATTTCGGGACATATCACCTGGACAAACACTTGAGACATGAGTGATAAGGCTTGCATTAGAACAATAATAACCAGCTACCTTGATGATCTCCGATAGTAGTGCGTACATCAGATGTTTCTGGGCGATGCCCCGGGTACCTCAGCTGATACATCTCCCAGCTACAGCTTAGAAGTGAAATTGGCGGCACAATGACCAAGACGACCAAGGTCCGTTGGCTCTGCTGCCCTCATCCGTTGAAACTGTTTGTACATAGTGGAGTTTCCCATCCACTAGCTCAGCAAACTCCCAAGGTGAGGATTTCGGACTTTATCTGAATAGCAATGAACCAACACAAAACGCACTGATCAAATCAATCATCCCTACATATAACACCAAGACAGTTCTTTTCCGTAGAAATGAATACATCATATCTGACATGTCTTCTTATCCAGTTACCAACGGTGTGATTACGTATCTGCCACCCCCGGAAGGATACGTCGTCGACTTTGACAATCCTCAACAACAAGATGCACTCAAGCATTTTCTCATTTTTGGCATCCTAGGGTCTCTAGCTATTTTGTGTCTGTTGCAGAGATTATATGTAAAGTATTACATAACGCGTGGGTTGAAGATTGATGATGGTATGTGATAGGTCAATCCGAGGGAGCTGCAGCTAACCAGTGGCTTAGTCTTGATCACACTGGCATGGGTATGACATCAACTGAAAAAGCAGAATTTATGCGAGGCTGACGTTGTGACATGAAGATCTTCTCTATTGTTATGCAGTCGACTCAGATATGTGAGTACGCTCCCTCATTGGCTTGGGCCTCTGCTAACGTCTTAAGGGTCAATATCAATCGGTGGCCTGTGTCATCATGCATGGGAAATGCCCATTGACGTCTTCGAGAAGCATATGCTGGTATGATCCCCACCTCAATGCTACAGTAACTGCTTACGCCTCATAACTAGAGTTCTTACATCGCCGCCCCAGCCTTCATCATCTGCAACGGTCTCACGAAAAGTTCGCTCTTGACTTTCTACCTTCAAGTCTCTCCTCAAAAATGGTTCAGAAGAGCGATCTTTGTGACTATCGCTTTCGTTGTTCTATACACCATCATCATCGCCAGTCTGCTGCTCTTCGGTTGTCAGCCAAGGGAAACAGCATGGGACCCTTACCTGTTCGCTAGCGGAAAGTGCATTGACTATGCCGTCATGTACATCATTATCGCTATCGCCAATATCATCTCGGACATCGTTCTCTTCGCCATTCCTATGCCGATGATTGTCCGGTTGAAGATGCCGCTGGGACAGAAGATTGGCTTGGGTATCATGCTCGGCATTGCTACCATGTAAGTTGAATGACGATCAACACTATCGGCGACTAACACCAGCAGAACTGTCACGACGTCTATCATCCGCATGATCTACCTACCCTCTCTCTTGGGGGCATTAGATATCCCATGGATCGCAGCCCCAGCAAACGTCTGGTCCTTCGTGGAAGTCAATCTCTTCATCATATGCGGCTGCATGCCAACATTTCGCAAGTTCTTCAAACGCTTTGCACCGAAATGGATGGGCTCTTCAAGTGACTCAGGCAATTCTGAGCCTCCTTCGAGTGATTCGCTGCACAAAGTACAGAGGAAGAAGCATACAGGGTACACGCAGTTCGACACATGCGGTTCATTGGAGCTCGCGACTTATCCTGACACAGTGAGTCGAACAACGCAAGTCACAACAGGGAGTATTTGCAGTGGAGTGATGGGAAACACGTTGGATAATGCGAGCGAAGAAGCGATATTGCAGCCAACAAAGATTGTGTGCACGAAAACATACAACGTCTCGCATAGCGAGTAGGAATAAATCGTAATCAGTAGTACATCCTTATCTCAACACGTTTTCACAAGCAAACTCTGCATGTCTTATGCAGTGCTCCGAGTTCGCAACGTTGCTGTGGTGTTGGTCGGGTTGCACAAACTCCCAAAACAGAGAGCAAACACGTCGATCATCAACCGATCCCGATCGGCTACGTCAACGCGACTGTCAAAGCAAGGGCGCATTCTGAGCTTATATCCGTCCAAAAGCCAACCCTTCATCCTCGATCCTTTCGACTAACCGCAATTGTTTACTCTAATCTTGACTACTGACTCTCGAACAAAAGATTGTGAATATGTCGTCTTCCTCGGAGACCGCTTATGCTATGGAGTCGTTGCAGGAACAGCGGTGCGGGACTGATAGTCCGCCTGATACTGAACGCCAGGAAAATGTTTCTCAGTCACCGACGGATTCACTCCCGCCTACAGACCGCGGCAAAGATGCGTATCTAGCTTTGATGTGCTGCACAATGGCACAGCTCCCAATCTGGGGTACATCCTCCTCACCCATTACACTTCAACACTAACAAACAACAGGCTACTCCGTCTCCTTCGGCATCTTCCAAGAATACTACAGCCAGCCCGGAAGTCCCATCAGCACAGCATCATCCGGAACAATCGCCACCATCGGAGCACTACAACAGGGTGTCATGTATCTCATGATGCCGTTTGCCTTCCTCATCCTTACGCGGTATCCGCGGCTGCGTCACCTTTGCGGGCCGCTTGGTCTTGCAGTGACGGTCGCTAGTCTCACTGCTTCTGCGTTTGTGAACACTATCGCGGGGCTCATCGCTACACAGGGGGCGCTGTACTCTATCGGTTGTGGGCTTTTGTTTTGTCCAATTTCGCATTATATGAATGAGTGGTTTGTTGAGAGGAAGGGGATGGCGTTGGGGGTTATGTGGGCTGGCAAGTCGGGGACAGGTATGACTCCAAGGTATCCGCTCCAAGATCGTATACTGACAGAGTGAAGGTATTGCGATGCCGTTTGTCTTTGACGCCCTTCTTCGGCGGATCGGCCTCAAGGCGACTCTCTTGGCATGGGCTGGTGCATCAGCTGCCATGACGCTCCCAACACTCGTTTTCATCAAACCGCGAATCCCACTGCACACTCAGGTCCAGGTTCAACCGCTGTCGTTCCGCTTCCTCCGCCATACATCTTTTTGGATGATGCAAGCTGGTGTGATCATTCAATCACTTGGATATCTCATGCCGAGCACGTACCTAGCCAGCTACGCATCGACGATCGGTCTACCAAGTATCACCGGACCTATCCTTCTTGCTTTGTTCTCCGTAGCATCAGTCCCCGGTGGTATCGTGCACGGCATGCTAGGAGACAAATTCTCAGCGACAAAAGCCGTAACAATTGCATCGATTGGAAGTGCCCTGCCAATCTGGCTTCTTTGGGGTTTGTCCCTCGACCTTGCGAACCTGGTAGTGTTTGTCATCGTCTACGGCTTCTTCGCCGGCGGATTCAGCTCAACGTGGTCCAATATGTCAACCGACATCCAAAAAGATGACTCTGCCGCTGATTCAGCTCTAATCTTCGGCATGCTCATGGGCGGACGAGGCATTGGCTTTGTCACCGCCGGGCCACTAAGCGGCGCCTTGCTACAGGCAAAAGCACATCTGTCCAACGAAGCACTCGGTTACGCGACGCAATACGGACCCATGATCATATGCACAGGTGTCACTGCTGTGTTTGGTGCTTGGGCGCCGATGTGGAAGGGCATGCGAGTTGCTCTAGGAACATGCAAAGGTCGCTGAGGTTTCACGGGCAATGTTTCATGAACGCTTGGAATGATGAGCTTGTGCGGGGCGATGAAGATAACTGGGTCAACTGCGTACCTCGGTCAATAGAAGATCAATCAACCTGATTGATAGCAAGGTTCATCTCAATGAGGGGAAAACGTGGCCTTAGCCCGGACTTAGGCTCGGCTTTAGTGTAATCCTCATACCTTGATGTCATAAACAATTCAATTCGGTAGATGGAACGGTAAAGAAGCACTCAGCGTAAGCACTCAAAAAGAACCCCGATGACACCCAAGCACAATAGGCAACTGGAAAGAATGCGTGTGTGTGCCAAACTCCATTATCTCCTGTGCAGTAGGCGTCATTGAAGCTCGGAAGTGACTGTTCGCCGGCCTGTGCCCCGCTATCTTGAATTATTAATCCTAACGCCCCAATGACAAGACGCTGGGTGTTTGAGGCGGCTGGGGATTCCCAAGCATCGGGTCCTCTGATTGGTTTGGAGATAGAGAGCTGCTACGCTAAACTGTCGTCAGTTGTTTGCGTGGAGCCATCATCGTTGTATTAACCATCTTAATACCCCTCATTTCGCTTGGACCATCCAGAATGACATCAATTCCATTTATATAAGAAAAAAACACCCCTCCTCCTACCGTCAAATCTTCATTCCCATCACTTCTCTTCCAGACAAATCGCCAAAATGCCTGTTGAAACCGCCTACGACCCCAAGGACATGCTGTTCCGCCACCTGGGACCTACTGGTCTCAAGGTCAGTGTCTTCAGTCTTGGTGGCTGGTTGACATATGGCGGTACGCAAAAGGGCGATATCGTGAAGCAGATTCTTCAAAAGGCTTGGGATCACGGTGTCAACACTTTCGACACCGCTGAGGTTTACGCCAATGGTGAATCTGAGGTTGAGATGGGTCGTGCCCTCAAGGAGCTCGGCTGGCCTCGTGATGAGTAAATACCCTGAAGCCTCCAAAACTAGATTTATAACTGACTTCTTTAGGTACGTCCTCACCACAAAGGTCTTCTTCGGTACTGGTCGCAAGGAGCCCAACACTCGAGGTCTCAGTCGTAAGCACGTCGTTGAGGGTCTCAAAAGCTCTCTCAAGCGTCTTGAGCAGCCTTACGTCGATGTTGTCTTTGCTCACCGTCCCGACTACGCTACTCCCATGAAGGAGATTGTTGAGGGATTTACCCAGGTCATTCGCAACTTGAACCTTGCTTACTACTGGGGTACTTCTGAGTGGACCGCTGCTCAGATTACCGAGGCTACTCACATTGCTGAGCGCTACAACCTCATTGCTCCTGGTAAGTCCCTTAGATATTTGAGATCATGACAGATACTGATAGTGGTATAGTTGTTGAGCAGCCCCAGTACAACGCTTTCCACCGTGAGCGTTTCGAGGTCGAGTACGCTCCTCTCTTCAACCAGTTCGAGTACGGCACCACAATCTGGTCCCCTCTCGCTTCCGGCCTCTTGACCGGCAAGTACAACAACGGAATTCCCGAGGACTCACGATTCGCCACCAACAAGGCCTTCTTCGAGAACACAGTCAACGAGCTTCAAACCGAAGCCGGCAAGGCCAAGATCGAAAAGGTCAACAAGCTCTCCGAAATCGCTGAGCGTCTCGGCGGAAACGTCGCCCAGCTTTCTCTTGCCTGGGCTCTCAAGAACCCCAACGTCAGCACCGTCATTCTCGGCGCGACAAAGGTTGAGCAGCTTGAGGATAACTTCAAGGCGCTTGAGATTTACAAGAAGATCGATGATAAGGTTTTGGAGGAGATTGAGAAGATTCTTGATAACAAGCCTAAGCCTGCTCCTACCTTCAACCGTGAGAGGTAAATAAAAGTTTTGGAATGGTCTGGACATGAATAATACACCAATAATGACGGAACATGAGATTTGACCTTGAGGCGATGAGTGACGTGATTGATGAGACTGCTTATCCTTGGGGCCACAATAACTCTTATCGGGCGTGACTGATTGGACAGGGTCAGCTTCAAGTCGTGCATTACGCGGTGGGTTATCGCGTCACCCTGACTTCTATTAACCATATCGCGAAAATGTTCGAACGACTACCCCATGAGCTTTTGAAGTTCATCATCAGTGAGGTAAGATGAACTAACTATTCTTATCGTACAGACTCTCATAATTCACCCTTGTAGATATCCATTCAAGACGTCAAGAATCTGTCGCAGACGTCAAAACACTTCCATTCTTCTACTCTGCCAACGCTCTGGACATCTGTAGTTATCCCGGCATGGAATACGAAAGACACTTACGGAATTGGTATCGACGGCTTTCCTCTTGACAGATTAGTATTTGCGAAATCTATCAGTCTACGATTTGTAACCGAGAACAATGCAAGGGCTTGTCCGCATGATCGAAGACTACAAACCTGTCAAGAAGCAAATGATGAGGAAATCGTCGACAAACTCAGTTCCTTTGAGAAGTTTACGGAAATCATCCTCTCGCTACTCGAAAAATTTGAGAAGGAACAGTTGACATCTTTCAGGTTTGTCAATTACCTGCAGCAATCTAGGAGGAAGGGCTGACAGAACCAAACCAAGCTGGGATCTAGGAACGTGTATACCGACTCCCATCCTGGGAAGCAATGGCATTGTCGCCCGTCAGCAGTCTACGCTTAGTGCTTTGAATCTCACGACCTATCCCTTTTGCCAGCGCTATAACTCCCGCCAACGAAAGATTGACCTATCCGCTTTCCGTCATCTTCTGAACCTCAGTTGGAGAGGCCCAAGCTCAGAGAACCTCAGAGTATTGTCCACCGCACTCAAAAACAACAGACCGCACCTTGAAACCTTAGAACTTGACCTAGTCAACTGGCCACACTTACGCAAGGCATTGGGTTATCGGAACGATAACGAGAGAGTGCGCAGAATGAGAGCAAGGGATTACATGCACAAGACGATTCTTGGCCTGGACATACACTCTCCACACATCACGTTTCCCAACCTACATACTCTAGTCCTCAGTCATGTACCTCTGACCGCGACCCTTGTACAATCCATCAACTTTGAGGTTCTCAGATCGCTCACAATCCGATCCTGTCCACAGTGGTACGACTTTGTGCTAGCAATAGCAAGGCGAAGAATTCCAGTGCGATTAAAGAAGCTCGAGCTCCAGGAATCCTGGCCCAAGAATGATGCAGCGACCGACGAGACTGAAGACGGGGATCCAACCGAGGTTCTATTAGAATATTTCCAAGGGCTGGAAAAGTTCTATCTTGACCAGACGGGTGACATGCTCTCAAAGGATACATGGGAGAATGTTTGCCACCACAGCTCTACGTTGAAGAGATTCGTCAATCATTCAAATTTCTATGATGAGGAGTTGGAAGTCTGGACGGATTTACCGGATATTATGATTAATGAGCGTGATAAGGAAAGGTGGTGGGATGATCCGACTTCATCTCCTCTTTATAACCTGGATCTCGACTTTATTGGGCTGTCATGTGAACCGATTCATCTGGTAAGCATTCAAGCTTTATTATCTTCATATACTGACTGTACTTTTAGCTGGATGTGCTAAATCCATTTTCCAAAAAGGATTGTCTCAAGGTCGTTCATGTTCGTCAATCGCGCAAGAATATTGAGTATACGTGGTCATGGGGGATTATGGTGATAATCGATGATGAACCAGTCGATGATACCCCGGCAGTTGATGAAGGAGAAAACCCTAGTAGTGAGTATCTGGAACCTATGTTCTGGGCATTTGTCGAGTGGGCTTTTTCTTACAAGGGTATTAAGTCCCTGGACTACATCGTCTTTGGAGACTTCGGTCGTCCAGAGAGAACAAGCAGGGGAAATCTGTTGATATGTCGGGAAGGTTATGGATCTGAAGATTTTCACATCATCAGGGAGTCATGTCCATCTCCCGAGTGGGATTATGTCAAGAAGGAGTACGGAGATGCTTTGAGGTCATGTCCCTCAGATCCATTGTTTGAGGTGCCAAAAGATCATACGCATTAAACACCAGCTAGCTCGATTCAAAGCAAATGTAACAATATTCCCGTAGCAACATTCGAAATATTCCCAACTACATCCCAAAAGTTCGTATTACTCGTATTTCTCGTCTGCTCCAACTCCCTAATCCTCGCCTCCATCCTCCTCTTCTCCACCCCATGAGCCGCCACCTGCGCCGTACTCGCATCCCTAATCTGCCTATTCAACCTCTCAACCTCCCCCCTCCACCTCCCCGCCTCATCCACAGCCCCTCTCTGCCTCTCCTCAATCTTCTTAATCGTCTCATCATACTCCGCTCTATCCTCCGCCCGCGCCGTCTCCATCTCGAGTTTCAACGCGCTGACCATACGGTTCGATTCTGCCATAGCAGCTTGAAATCGCTCGTTGGCATCTGCGCGCTCGGTACTTAGTCGTGTTTCCAGGTCTTGGATCTTGGCTTCTCTTGCCTTGCGTTCGCGCTCTAGACGGACGAGTTGATCGTTGAAGGCTTGTTCCATGCGGCGTTGCTGTTCGCGGCGGTCGGCGTGGAGAGCTGCTTGCTCGCTTTCGAGACGGCGCATGAATTGCTGCTTTTCTTGTTCGAGCTTGTCGAGCATTTTCTCGAGTTGCACGTCGCGGTCTTTGATGGCTTGTTCTTTTTCTTCGCGGATGGAGTTGAGTTGGGCTTGGTGTTGTTCTCGAAGCTTGTTCAGTTCCTCGTTGAGAGCTTCACCTGCTGTTGTTTGGTCAACTCCTAGACCCTGCTCTACGATCTCTTCTTGGATCTGCAGCGTCACGGCAGGGAGGTCAACTAGCTCGTTGACGATCTCGAGAGCAGACTCTCTTGTGTTTTGGAATCGTCGAATTCTCGAGCCTTTGTTGCTCATATATCCCCACCACTCAGGAGTTGAGATCAGCTCATGCTCTCTCGCGGCTCCCTTGGACTCATCCTGCAACTCATCCCAGAATGTAGTTGCAAGAATGACATTCTCAAAAGCGCCATCACCGCAAAGATTGCGGAACATAGTAAGGTTTCGCATGATGGCATTGGTCATTCTCTCATCTTTGATGCGGTGGAGGTAGATGATGCCACTAAGCTTGACATTGTTCATGTACGAAGAGCTGAGGGCTTGAGCGACATCAGCAAGAATATCGGCATCGCCTCGGTATGTGTCATCAAAGCCCGGCGTGTCAAAAAAGACAAACTGCTGGCCACGTATGAGGCACTCGTAGGCTTCCGTCTTCTGCGTGCCTGTTGATGGTTAATCTTCGTTCATCACCCACCAGGTCTAGAGTTGACTTACATGATCCAAGTGAATGGCCGACTTGGGGTCCATCTTCATCGTCTCTGCCAGTCAAGAGACGAAGAAAGTTACTCTTTCCAGAGCCAGTCACTCCCATCACCGCAATCAACAGTACGGGCGGAGGGCTTTCCGACTCATCGCTTACCGACGTATCTGCTCCCACCGGCGGAGCTTCTGGCAAAGAGTGGGCAACTTTGGTCATGATGGAAGCTGACAGGGATCTCGATAAGTGTGATAGACTATTTTACAGCTTCCAGTATAGACTCAGGAGTAAGAGAATGCCTCTTGATAAATACAGTAAGGCAGACTAGACGCAATCCCTTTATGCCGACATATCCGGCACTGTAACACCCAAAATCAAGCATGAGGGGCAATTCACACTCTATTCGTCAACGATAAGCACTAGCTTTACAAAACGAGCGTTCTATTTCAACCTCCACGCTACAGCAAAACCTGCATTTCAAGCTGAACACCCCAAACGCGACCTCAATCACTAGTCCCGCGCCACCATCCACTAATACCCTGCATCCTCCCAATTAGACACCCAAACCTGCGCAGGCGACCAGACAATGCCTCGCCCGCGATTCTCAGATTCCACTGGCTCCGAGACAATCCGTGGGCGCACTACCACACAAATCGGGCGACCGTCGAACCGCTTATCACCCTTCAAGAGACCGACGGTTGGATGCGCCTCCATGTCACTGAACATGCTCTGGAACCGATGGAGGGTGGCATCGCCTAGCGTCTCGATGCGGATATTGGTTCTTAGCTTCCAGAGTCTTAGCGCAAGGCTGCATGTGGTCTCAAAAAGCTTGGTAAGCTGTGTGAGGCTTTCTCTGTCGAGGGGCTCGATGAGGGGTTCGTATGTCCTTGCGAAACCCTCGGCATATGTTTGTAGTGCTCGGTTGTGCGGGGGGAATGCTTGCTCTAGGTATTGACAAGTCTGGATCCTCCACGTCACTGTGGCTTCTGCGCTGGCGCCTGAGATTATGTTAGTTTGCCTTGTTGCCTAAGATTTCGAAGTGTACAAACCTCCTTGCAGGGCTGTTTTGGCTAAGCAATGTTGGCCTAGGAAGAATGGGGTTCCGAGAAAGGTCTGCACGAGCGTCTTTGTGAGTGCAGCCTGTAGCAGTACCGCTGTAGCTGTTCTGTGCGTCACGTCGAATCGTAGATGCTCCTCGCAATCTAGATCCTTGATGATACCTTCAGTAAGCATGAGGTTTCTCGTCTCCTCGACCTTTTCGATCAGCGGCAGGCGATTGTCTATACACCACTCAGAGCACTTCTCAAACAGATCCTGCAGTTCAGTTCGGACCTGATCATCAGGAAAGTCACTTGAGACATGCCCAGCGAGTAGTGATATAGCCCTCGAATGCGCCTCCGTAACCACGACTTCTTGATTCTGGATATCTTGTCTCAGAGTCTTGTTCACATCTCTTTCCTCGTCAAGCTCAGTTTCAAGATCTTCCTTTGTCCGCTTGAGCTTGCGATAATCATCAAACAAGCGATCGTACGCGTCTTTCGTTTTCCTGAGTTCGTCTCCTTGTTTGCGCCAGTGCTCAACGGACTTATCTTTCCAATCTTCCCATTGCTCGATCAGACGCTTTTTGCTATCGAGATCTTTGGTTTGCGAATTAAACTTGATTGTTAAATTATTGAGGCTTGTGCTTAGAGAAATTTTGTCAGTTCGTAATTGAGTTACTTCCTTTTGGAGTTTCTTTTCTCTCGAGGTCTCTGACTTGTGGCTCGGCTGTTTCTCATTCACTTTCTCGGGAATGGGAGAAGGCTCCGAAGGGCCGAATGGGTTCAGCGACTGAGTGATACGCCCAATTACCCCGGGGTTTTGCTTGACAACCTCTCAGCTTGTGCTAGATGAACTTTGTATTGCTTGTCAACTTACCTTTGGCTGATGATCAGAGGTTTTCACCGTCTCAACGACGTCAGACATGATTGAGTCTTCTGGAGGATGATATTTCGGTCTCTTGTCCTCGATCTTAGAGTATCTCGGCTGTTGCAAAATTAGTAAGATAAATACGGCGGGTTCAAAACTGAATACCTCCTCATACGGTCCCTCATCCTCACTTTTTGGTTGGAGTTTGTCACCGATATCCTTCAGAGCTGCTCCACCAGGACCGTCCTCTCCAGATCGTTGCTCAGATTCTCCGCCCATTGTATTGTTGTCAAAAAGCGGTATTGGTCGAATGGCGTGACGATACTATCGCCCCGGACTCGATTAACAAAAGCACTATTTATAACCCGAAATGGACGTCCCTCGCCGAAAATCAGTGGTTTGTCTTCCCCTCCCCTGTAAACCTTAGCCTTTCAGCCGTGATAGTGGCTGCATATGCAAGGCCTAGGCCCTGATCCAATCGATACGTACGGCGCCTTCGATCCGGCGCACATATACTTTGCCACTTGCATAAGTGAGCTGTTGTACCGGCTTGTGCGTGACCCGCTGTACTAGCCCTAGTCGGTCTTGGGGGCTCGATTGATGAGGAAGGCGGTCAACAGAGGAGGGGTCAAGCGG